>JAQZBX010000475.1:34090-73994 GCA_029593785.1 Cabassous unicinctus | reverse complement strand
ATTTCTGTTACAAAACCTCCTCTTAGGGTTATCACTGATTTCCTTTAAACAGCTCTAAACTTTAGATAAATTCTGAGAAATATTTCATTTGTGAAACATTTTCTATTAGGCAAAAGTTTGGTAAAAATAAAGGAGACCTCAGAAAAACAAACTGTTTTTATACTTTTTTTATTTCTTTGTTGTTGACTTTTGTGCTTCAGAACTTAAAATAATTGATTCTATACTGTTAACTAATAATTGTGCCTGACCTAATAACAAAAATACCACTTCACACTTATTGAGCCTAACTCTTAGCAATATACTGCCTTTGCTATGTGTTATCTCATTTCATCCTCACACCTGCCCTACTAAACTGTGACTCTTGTAATTTTCATTTTACAGATGTTGAAACTGAGGCTCAAAGAGTTTAGATAACTTGCCTAAGGTCACATAGCTAATAAATGAAAAAGAACTAAGTACAAATGCTGACCATTACACTATATTCTTTTCTTCATACCTTATACATATATAATTCTTACTATTCAGAATTAATTGGAGTATTTTATTCTGATAGTTTGGGTGTTGTTACAGTTGGGATACTTGAGGTATGTCCTGTAATTGAAGTTTTTAATCTATGTCCATCCTCACCACTCAGCCATCTCCATAAAAATAGATGGAAAATTGTTGCCAAGCCAATTTTCAATCTTCCTTCTGCTTCCATTCTGATGAGAAATGTTGAAGAATAATGTATACACCTGATAAACGGCAAAGACCCCTTTTAATTGTGTGATTAGGCACATGATTGAATTGTACTTTTATGAGAACTTTCAAAAATTCATCTCTATGGTATGATGCCCATCCTGCCAGAAGAGGGCGATATTTTACTACAAACTTCCAGTGAAATGCTCACCCTACTTTAAAGAAGATACAGATTTAGATCAAGTTTCATAAGGTAAAGCAAATATTACGTGGGGAAGAGCAAAATTTCCTCTTTCTTAAATACCTCATTTTTATGAGGTATATGAGTTGTCCTTTCATCTGGAAATCAAATATTCAATTAGAGTATGGATTGTGTGGGTTTTTCCATAGACAGTCCATATTTTAATTTCAATTTTTGTAATGAAGAGCAGGGAACATGGGCTTTGGAGTCAGACAAACATGAATTTAAATCCTCTCTCTACTACCTTCTGGCTTTGTGACTTCAGACAAGTTACTTGACTTCTGGAGGTCTCAATTTCTTTGGGTATAAAATGTTGGCAGTGATGGCTATATTTTAAAGATATTGTGAGGATTAAATGCATCAGGTTAAGAGCTTAATATAGGCCCTCAATAAGTGGCAACTTTTTATTCATTAGCTATAGAGTTGCCAGGTAAAATATATAACACCCAGTTAAATTTGAATTTCAGATAAACAAAAGGTAATTTCAGTGTAAGTGTGTGTCTTGCAATATCTGTATGTAAGCATGTCCCAAATGTTGCTTGAGACATATAGATACTAAAAATTATTTGTCTTTTACCTGAAATTCAAATTTAAATGGGATATCCTATATTTTCATTTGCTAAATTTGTCAATCCTAAACAGAAAACTTGTGCACAAAGAGGAAAAAATAAAATAATACAAAATGGCTAGACATTAGTCCAAGATTTTTAGAATTCTATTAGTAAAGGGCTTGACATTTCTAGTGTCTAGGAAAATTAATATTGGCAAATGCTAAAATTTTAAGTAAATAGCCAATCTGAGTAAAGTTATGGGAACTTTTCCTAGTAGAGCCTTAATCATTTCCATTCCCCCATTGCATTAAACACCATGCTTGGCACATTGTACACATTCAAGGAATTTGGTGAGTAAATAAAAGATCTTTAAAAAGGAAGAAGAAGGAATAGTTAAGGAAGTATGAGCCCAGTGATAAATCTGGTATTGCCATCTAATTGGTGTGTTTCTATCTTCTTTCTTCTCCCTGTTCTCAATAAAACAAGGCACTCCCTTTCTTTCTTCTTTGAGTAAAAAAAATGAGTTTGACCAAGTTAACAATAGGGTTTGGGGACTGAAGGAAAGGAAAAGAAATAATAGGACATTTTTTGCACATTTTCTCTTCAGTGGGTATTAAGTCTGTCACAGAATGGAAGGTAAGGGCCTCAGGGCCTCAGGAAGTACAGGACCCATAGCCTGGGCCCCACCCAGATGGTGTCCATAGGTGCCAAGGCAGGTGCAGAGTTGATCTCCCTCTGTGGCAGACAGTAGTGAGCTCTCAGAGACAAGGACAGCAGCCACACAGAAGCTTTCACTGTCCTCTCCACTCCCTGCCCAGCCTTACTTCCCCTGGGAAAGCCTCACCATTTTAAACCCTCCCTTCTTCTGTCCCTCCCTCCCTCCCTCCTTCCTTCCTTGGAAAGGCATACCATATGAAATTCTCCAGGTTTTCTGTAATGCAGAATGGGCGAATTAGAAGCTACTTTACCTAAGATCTCTAGATACAGGCATACGTATTTCTAGTATCATTTAGCAATTGCTGGAGAGCTTTGAAAAATCTCTTGAAGACAAGCAGTTGAGGAATTTTCCACTAAGAATTTATCAAGATTAGGGCTTGAAAAGTTAAATGTAATTTCTCTACCTTTTCGGTGCTATCTATTGGAAGATGAACAGATTTAGACTGCATTTCTCTGTGTGATTAACATCAAGTGCCCTGTGTTGGTTGAAAAGGTTCATTAGCTAAAGGAGAACTTAAAAGGCAGATGGACAACTTCAATTTAGATAATTGTTGGATGTGATGGATGCTCTTCAAATGGGTCTGCATGGGGCGGGGTGGGAGGAACACTGTCTTCTCAGCCTTAGAAAGGCTTTCAGAATACACAGGCAGAAAATATGTGGATGGAGGAAGCAAGATCTATGAGATCAGAAAGATGTCCTGAGTTTCTCCTGTGACTCCAACCCTTTCTAGCTGGATGTCTTTAGGCAAAATCACTCAGCTTCTTTGAGGTCAGTTTCATTATCTGTAAAAGTGAAAATGACCATACCCAAATTTCATGTTTAAGGATCCAGTGAGATATCTGAATGTGCCTTGTAAATGCTCTGTACAAAGGTTGGGATGACCATTATGAGTATTATGGTGATCATTACTAATAAACAAGGTTTAGGGGATTCAAAATGAACAAGACAGTCTGGTTTTATAAGTCCTGAATACAATTTTGAGAGCTTTTTTAAGGAAAAGAATACAAAATTTTTTGAAAACTAGAGGGAAAGTGGGCAATAAACCTAGAAAGGTAGCTTGGGGCCATGGTCTTAGCAGCATTGGATGCCCTGGTGAGGAGTTTGCAGGCAGTGGGGGAGGGCATGGAAGGCTTTTGAGCAGGGCAGAGTCAGGATTAGAGCATGTGGACTTGAAGGAAATGAACATGGCAGTATTAAGGAGAAGGGATGGAGTGGGTTCAATGCCATCTAATTATCCTGGCAGAAAGTCATGAAGGTGACTTCATGTTAATCCCTCTACATTAACAACCCAGACAATTTGGAATATGCCATTGAAACATTGGGAAGGGCAGACATTTATTTTAAGTCCAGAGCGGGAACTGTCAGATTGTTGTTTTCTCATTTGTTGTGGTTTCCCCATACATGTTGGTTGCTGAGTTGAGTTTCCCACTCCATTCTATCAATAGGAAAGGTGGAGGGGTTTTAGCCTATGAGAGAATGGAATTATCACCCACCCCAGTTCAGTGCCTTGCAAAGGGCCAAAAAGGGCTTCTCCGGTGTGGAGGGGAAATTTTTCCCAGCCCCTCTCATTAGGACAATATTTTGCAAAACTACTTTTGCTGCCACTTTTTTGAGTCTATTTCATTTGAGGAGTAATGTGCTTTCATGCAGCACCTTGGCATTTTAGGTTCTTCCAAGCCTGGCGGGGCTGATGTGTACAGCACACTATATGTGGTGACCCTGCCAGACAGGAAGTGTCTCATTGCAGAAGATATTTGGGGGATGTTCACAAGCATTTCCTCTCTTCTGGGCATCAAACCCACTCCATCCCTTCTTCTTAATGTGGCCATGTTCATTTCCTTCAAGCCCACATGCTCTAATCCTGACTCTGCCCTGCTCAGTTTTTCTATGTCTTGCCTCCCTGGCCTCATTTGGTCCAAGAGTGGGCATTGGACTTCAGTCGAGCCTGTCATCATCCTTCCCTAGGATGTTTAAAACTGAAACTAACTACCTTGGGTGGTGGGAGTGACAGGATTTGAAGACTGGGACCTCACATCAGCCAGGCTCCCAGCACCTGGTAGAAGACAGTCTGCATTGGAGAGAAGGAAAAAGTGGAGTCCTGGTGGAGTTTAAATCCCTTTTCCAATTTTCCCCAAGGACCAGCTCCACCCATGTTCTTCTCCAGGTTAAGTGTGCTTTCAGTAATTTCCCTCATCTTTCTCCTGAGCTATTTCAAGTTAGATTTCCATCACTTTTGCCCAAAGGGTCCTGATTATTATTCCCATGCTCCCTGCCTGCATTCATCAAAGCTTACTCGACCTGTTTCCCTTCCTTTCATTGTCTTAGAGGTTGATCAAATGACCTCATCATTGCTACTGTATTTTTATACTCTTTCCAAAGAACAATTCTTTAATCCTTAATAAACACATCAAGCATTTATATACTTCTTTTCAAATTTCAAAATGGTTTTCCAATCAGTATTTCACTTGATACTTAAAAATGCAGAAGACAGGGCAGATATAATCTTCCTCATTTAACCAAATAGAATAGTTAGGGCCAGATAAATTAATTGATTTGCCCAAGTTCCCCCAGCTATTTTCTACCAAAGTCTGAATTTCAACCCATACCTTTTGATTCCAAATCTTGTGTACTTTTTTCCAACGTCTTCTTGCCTTAGGGAATGATCTAATGCTTAGACTTTTGGAAATTGATGAAGGCAGTGAGGAAGATGGTTGTGATCAAGGGTCCTTGGCACTGCCTGGGCAGGTGCTGTCTATTCTGTGTACAAGGAAGGGGATCGTCCTGTTGCATATATGTGTTTGATGGGACCAAGGGAAATGACATAGGGTCAGGTCTGGGATGAGGCAGCAAGGTGCTTAGGGTGAACATTTTAAGGAGGCACTTACTCTCAGGGCCATGCCATGCTTGTACAGACCCTGAAATATTATTGGGGTTATAGCTGAAAAATTCATACTCCAGTGTATGTGAGATGCCTCCTAAAATAAAGACATTTCTTTCAGTGCTGAGAAGTAAGCTGGGTAGAAGAAGCTGGTGACCAGGAACAGGCCCTGGTGGTCAACCCTATCATGACTAACACTCTCACATCATTGCCCTGACATTTTTGCTCAGTGCCTGCCTGCATAATTGATTCACTTAGCTAACCATGATCACAAGAAACATAGTTTCTCACTCACCCTGACACACAAATGTCCTAAAAAGTAGACTCTTGGGTGAAGGAAAATTACAATCGCATTCTGCTAGAAACCTAGTAGAAGCTGAACAAATACTTAGAACTAATGTTTTTAAGCCTAAAGTAGGTCCTAGAGATAATCTATTTCAAGTTGGATTTCTGTCACTTTTGAACAAAGAGTCCCAATTATTATACCCATGTACCTAGTATGCTTTCATCAATCAAAACTTACTTGTCCTGCTTCCCTTCCTTTCAGTGCCCTAAAGGTTTATCAGATCAGGAAATTGAAACTGATAGAGCTTGAGTGACTTTCTTAGGTCATACAGCTGTTAGTGACAAAACCTGGATTGGAATCCAGGTTTACTGATGCATAGACAAGTTCTCCTTCCACTATACCATGAGGCCTACATTGAGTATTGGACCAAGAGAGTTTTTGTCCAAGCTCTGAGAAACTTTACATACTAATCACTTCATATATGCACAGTACTTTGAACTTTTATGAGTGCTTTTGCATCCTTTATTTCATTTCCAATGCATGCAAATTTTGTGAGTAAATTAAACCTAAAATAAAGAAAATAAAATAGAGGCACAGGAAGTGACTTAACAGAGGAAACATACTGACATAATGGCATAATTGTTACTTTTCTCCATCAATGTTCATGCTTTTCCCCACAAACCCATGTGATAAAGCATATCTAGAATTATTTATTTGTTTAATAATCTGCCCTGTGTTTTTTATTGCAACAAAACAAATTGCCCCAAAACTTAGAAGCTTAAAACAACAAATGTTTTATACCTCATGGTTTCTGAGAGCCAGGAATCCAGGTGCCATGTAGCTGAGTGCCTTTGGCTTTGTTTGTTGTCAAGATGCCAGCCAGGGCTGTGGTCTCATCTGAAGGCTTAGCTGAAGGATGAGCCATTTCCAAGCACACTGACATGGATGATGACAGGATTCAGTTCCTTGCTGGCTATAGGCTGAAGACCTTCCTCAGTTCCCAGATGGCCTCTGCACAGGACAGCTCACAACATGGCAGTTGACTTCCCTCAGATTGAGAGTGCAAGAAAGGGAAGCCCAAGATAGAAGCCACAGTGTTTTCTGTAACCTATTCTTGGAAGTGATGTCCCATTATTTTTGCCATGTTGTATCATTAGAATCAAGGTCAATCCACACTCAAAGGGAGATTACACAAGAGTGTGAATATCAGGAACCTGAAATTATTAGAGCCAATTTAGGGCTCCCTATCACATGCTCCAAATTAAAATTACACCTTCAGGATGCCCAAGGTGAAATAACTCTAGAATTAAGATTATTATCCTTCAGTCTTTAAAAAAAAAAATTATTGTAAGCAGAAAGGATTATTCATCCAAAAATCATAGCTGGCAGCTTGTTTGATATTTTGAAGCCATCGTGCAAGTGGACATGTATCCCAAAGGGATAGATCTGTGATTCTGCCATCCATCTCACCCTCTCCTCAGAGCATGCTAATTTCATAGTTTGAGGGTTTTTTCCATCTGAACTGAAAGTCTTGCCTTCCAGACAGCACGAGTGAATGACACTGCCTGCATGTCAGAAATTACTACTGACATTTCAATTTTGCTTAATTTTTTTTCTTTCTTTGATAGTATTATGGAGAAAATTTACATTTGAATAAAAAGCAAATAGTGCATGTCAGAGTAAGCATCAGGGAATGTCAAATTGTTTTTTTCCAATTACAACTCTATTTCAAATAGGGTAATGCAATTAAAGGATAATTACTAGAAGCACAAAGCCAAGGTTACGATCAGAAATGGTTACCCTTTCACTTTAAGTCCTGTCTTGCTAAATAAAATATTCCTGAGGGGCAAGTTACCATTTGGAAATAGAATACACTCATCCAGGAACAACCAAACACTTGGCAGTGTTGACCAAAACACATATTTGTGCATAAAGGCAAGTGTTTAATAGCGATGAAAAGACACTAAAGGTGAGCTGCTTTTTCCTTGGCTTTATCACTCTGATTAATAATGTGATAAATTAGCTGTAGGATGTGATATTAATTAACAGTATATTAGTTGCATTTTATTGCCAATAACGTAACAAGCTCTGAAATAGTAGTCCGACTAAACGCTGACGTGGGCTTCCCTGCAAACTGAGCTGTAGTTTGATTTCTCATTTGTCCAAGTGAAGAATCAGCAACTGGGTAAAACCAATTACCTCAAAACGACCAAGCCCTCGGCAGCAACTTAGTTCATCTGAGCTTTGCCCAAATGTTATTACTTTCAAATTAGAGCCTGGTCTGAGATAAGGTACAAAGAATTTCTACTGCTGAAAATAATTCAATATGGCAGCCCAGTTGTTAACACTTTGCATGGCCAAATAGAAAGCAGAATCTCCTCCCACCTCTGCGACATCAATTCATGCCTGTTCACTTCTGGAAGGCAAGTTTAGAGGTTCAGAAGTCAGATACAGCTTCCCTGACACCCTCAAGTAAAAATGTTGTAGGATATTTTCCAGGTCATAGTGTTCATTTTTGAGGCGAAGTCCTGGGTTTGAGGGTGGGAAGGTTTAGGATAAAGTAGGCGAGGCCAAGGATGGAAAAGAATAAGGAGGCATAGATAAGTGGGAGTTATCTTACCTTACTATGTAGTGAGAAACTCTATAGCACAAGAGTTCATGGAATAAAGATTGAGATTATATTTCAAATAGTTTAATTCATTTGCATGTTTACTACCTGTATCCCCACTAAAATGTAAGCTCCAGGAGTTCACAGAGGATATATCTTGTTTTATGCACTGCAGACTTATGTCTGGCACATAGCAGGCACAGAAATAGTTGAATCAAGGAATTAATTCATTCACTGAACTTACTTTTACCAAATACCCATTATCTATGTGCAAGGGATTCCAAGGTGATGGTAATCATCACAGTTACCATTAACAGGGTGTTGACTATGTACCCTCAATGAACTAAACTCTTTAATTAAATCTCACAACAATCCTGAGAAGCATGAGTTTCTATTATCCTTCTTTTGCAAATGAGGACATAAAGGCTCAGAGAGGCTGATTTGAATAATGCAACACAGCTGGCAAGGGTAAAACCATGAATTCAGAGGAGTTTGTCTGACTCTAACTCCAGGCATTGCTGAATTCAAAGATGAAAAATATAAAACCAACCTCCTTAAGAACCTCACAGTCTCATGGTTTGGGTTTGAAGCTCATTGTCTTAGAGATTCCTCTTAGACATGCAAGGCCAGTGGAAGAATTTAGCAATGGATCCTGAAGGACTGGAGATAGAACATTTGCCATTCCTGGGAACCTCAGAGATGTCCTCCCTCAAGGCAGGACCTCAAGGTGTTCCATGCTGTTTCGCCTTCAGGTAGGGTCAGATTCTGCTGGAGAGGTTTGCCACAAAGGCCTATATTTTCATATCCCTGGTCCCAGATCTGTATACAAGGCCAGCAGCTATCAGGGATCCTATTTACTTTTAATAAATCTAACAAATGAACAATAAATAAGTGATGAGTCTTTTGCCTCAGAGAATCCAGCAAGGGCAGGCCCCAGCCAGGTGCATGGGAAGTCAGACTGTTTTCCAGCATCATAGCCGAATCCCAAGCAGCCACCAGCACACTCCACAGTCAGCCAAGCCCACAGATTTTTTATGTATCTTCCTGGTCACAAAGCGATTCCTCTATCTGGTCCTCTGGAAGAAAAGAAAGTTCCTCATCCTATTAATTCCATAAATTTAAAAAAAAAAAAAAAAAACATTATAAAAGGTCTCCCTCAGTTACAATGCTGTTCGTGTCCTTTGACCAGAAAGAGTTAGAGAAAAACTTCAGGATTGATCTGAGGGACGCAGAGCCCAGGTTCCATTAAAGTATATTAATGCCAAGGTCTGTGCAATTAGTAAAGAGTCAATTCCCATTACTAGTTAACACTATTGAATATCTGCTTTCTTTAATAAAAAGCCATGTCCAGTACAAAGAGAATAAATCAATAGGTTGGCTGCATTTAGGTCTATTCTGCCTTCTTCTAAAATGCACAGAGAAACTCCCTGTCAGAGCTCCACTGTCTGTCTGCCAAGCTCAGTCTGTGAGCTGGCAGCCAGCCCTGACTACTTTGCCTGGAATCTTTCATTAGCACTCTCTTGCCTTAGCTCTCATATCTCTAATCAGGAAAGTTGTGCCTAAAAATCCTCTATTTGAGCTTAATCTAGATTTGACTTATTTCTCTGATGTGGACTTATTCAGAAAGCAAAGTACAAAGTTGCTATGGACACACTTCTAAATCCCAGCCTTTGTCAAGCATCAGTCCTCCATCAGGCTATGAGAGTATGAGGTGGACACAACCTCTTGCAAAGGACCACAGAATCCCTAGAATGTGAAAGAGTTTGCTCTTCCAGATATACCCTTTGCATTATTTTAATGCTGGTTGACCCTATTCGCTGCTGATTTTGGAGGCAACTGGAAAATTCCAGATCCTCAGCTGTGAAGATGTACAAAGAAGGATATACCTGTCCCTTAAGGTTAACAAGCCTTTCGAGTTTCTAGCACCACAGGCTGAGGGAAAGAATATTCATCTCCTTGTTGTGGAGGCTGCCTCTCCATGGCTAAGCCAGGCTATTCATCTTCTTCAATGTGTACCACTAGAAGAGAAAAGCTGTAGAGACACTACTCTCATTATAATGCTTGGTTTATTGCAGACCAAAAGAGTACTTTGAATCCACTGTCTCTTATGTACTTGCTGATTATATGTAAGTTGCTCTAAAGTTGGAAAATTATATTTCCATTAAAGTGAATTAATTTTCCACAAATCATTTCATTTCATTTTACTTACCAGAATGTGCAATCTTCTATTGAAAACGGGGACTGATATAATTTTGTTTTAGTTCAGATTTACTGTGCAGAATCATTTGACCTTTTTTTTTTTTTAACCCTTTTGCCTTTATTGTTGTCCCTTGACCCTTACTCATTAGTTCTGCACCCTCTATCCTTCCCCCAAAGTGTGAGTTTGGAGGGGTTGGTAGGCTTGGCGGTTGTTTTCATTTGCTAAAGGCTGTCAACGCAATACACCAGAGATGGGTTGGCTTTTACAGTGGAGATTTGTTAGCTTAAAAGTTTACAGTTTCGACGCCGAGAGAAATATCCAAATCAAGTCTTCAACAGGCAATTCTTTTTCTCCCCAAAGACCTGCTGTCAGTGATCCTAGAATCCTCTCTCACATAGCAAGGCACATGGAGGCATTTTCTGGGATTCTCCCACCTCCTCCAGGCTCCATTGTCCACAGTTTCCTGCCTAGTGGCTTTCTCTCTGCTTCGGTGTCCAGTTGATTTCAGCTTCTGGCTTCCAGGACTTTCTCTCTCAGCTTCTGGGGGTTTCTGTCTCTGTGCCCTCACCCCCCGTATTCATCCATTTATAATGGACTCCAGTAAGAGGATTAAGACCCACGCTGAGTCACACCTTACTGAAATAATCTAATCAAACGGTCCCACCTACAGTGGATTCACACCCATAGGAATGGACCAGTTTCAAGAACATGATTCTTTGGGGTACATAGAGTCTCATCACATATGACCCAAGTATGGTTTGGGTCATACTTGAATTCCATTCCATTCAGGATTTGGCACACTGGTAGATTGTTCTGGATTTTTCAATTGGTTCAATTTTGATATTTCTTTGCCCAAAAGGATAAGCCTATCTAATGAAATGAGAGCTGGGCGAAGCTATATCTGCTTATTCCTGTTGCTGGACTCTTTCCTGTCACTTGCAATGACCCTATTCTTGGTCCTGAGGTCTGGTCTGCCATTGCAGATAATCACATTTGAGGCCCTACACTGTGAAGCTGTCATATGACTCCCAGTAAAACTGTGGATGTTTCCTGAAGCCATCAAAATGACCCACTGTGGTCAGAGAATTCAGGGGGGGAACTTCCTTTGCCACTTCTCAGAGCAGCTTGTGAGGTGACAATAACTGAAGCAAACAGCAGAAATTTATACCATCCTAACACAAGGGTGGGAAGTGCTCAACATTATGCTTCT
The DNA here is from genome assembly GCA_029593785.1 of Cabassous unicinctus. Lineage (NCBI taxonomy): Eukaryota > Metazoa > Chordata > Mammalia > Cingulata > Chlamyphoridae > Cabassous > Cabassous unicinctus. The sequence continues at coordinate 62,624 of JAQZBX010000475.1, read as the reverse complement.
ACAGCTAGTTTTTCTTCACATTCAAAGTTATAGAATTTGAAAAGACAGTTTCATTAGGTGACAAGAAAAGACATAAAAGTCATCAGACAGGCTGGCAGAGTGTGCTCCCAATGGCTTGGATGCCTCTGCCAAAGGGACAGTCACTGAAGAACAGGCAACTAGATGAAGGGATTGCAGGTCTCTGTCAAACTTAGATGAAGGTTTGCTCTGTCGAACCTAGAAGATGACTGAATTCCCTTTTGGGGATGGAGCCCATAGAGCAATGAGTTAGCATTGTCAAGAAATTAATCCAAGATGAAGTGTGGCAGTGAAAGTTGGGAAATGAATAAATGCAGGTCTAAGCAATCTGTCTGTGTGACATTTATACCGGAAAAGGAAAACTGCCTTTTAAGGGCCTGGCAGCTGTCTTTGGTCCTTTAACAAACCCTGCCATGATAACTCTGAAATGAATAGTAGAAGCCAGAAGGGGAGTGAACTATTTTGCTTTTACAAACCACCAAGAGGTACTTTAAAACCTCAAAATACATAGAATCACCTCAAATGCTGTAAACCTTCTAAAATACCAAGCGGTCAATCCTTCTTATATTCAGGACAAGGGTCAGTGCTTTGCCCCAAGTTGTATGTGCTCCTGAGAACCAAACTTTGCAGGTGAGTCAAGTTTTGCCTAGCCAGAGCTAGCAGGAGAGTCGCTCCATAAAATAAGAACAGAATGCACTCTAACCCTTGAGTTCAAGTAAATGTTGAGATTTTTATCTGAAATGAATTCTGATTTATATCACCTTGGACTAAAGGAGAAGAAAGCATTCAAGCATGTGTTTATACTTGTTGACATGCATAAAGGTAGCCACACAAGTCTGAGTCATAATACTGGAAGAAAGGACTATTGAGAAATGCATACCACTGATGGTCTCACCAAGAAAGTAGACATTCCAAATCCACTAAGAGATAGGGACATTTGTTTCAATGAATTTTCCATCCATAAGAACAAGCTATGATTGTGGGCCCTCAGCCCTCCCCATAACACTTTGTTCTTTTTAGTTATTGTCTGCACTTCTCACGCCCACACTTAATTTTCCAATCATTTTTAAAAGAAAAGGAAAAGGACATATCTTCCATGGATTCTTTGAAAGTCTTATTACTTGTACAGAGAGAGGAAAGAGGGCAGAGTTTCATATTTGGAGGGAGAATACTGCATCCATGACAGTGGACGTCACATGCAAGCAGGAAGAGAATAAAATAAGCCCCTCTCCTCAACCAGGGAGGTGAGGCCAAATCCCTTTAATCAGCTCTCCTTATTGAGCCTGAACCGTTGCCTTCATCAAAGTTAGGTCTTGCCATGGAGGTAAGGCAGAATTCCCGAATAGCAAGCTTTGGAGCTAGGCTGGATAACCCCTAGAAGCAGGTTTTTCCCCTTCTCTAGTCTCAGCGTGTAGTCTACATCCTCTGTGCAGACACGCTTACGTTTCTATTCCATATTCAATGAGTTCTCATCAAAAATTATTTAAAAGTGTATAAAACAATTACAGCTAGTGGCTTCCCATCTTACTCAGAATAAAAGCGAAGGCCCTACAATGTAGGCCCTCGATATCAGGTCACCTGCCAACCATCCTGCCACCATCTACTCACTGTGCAACCTCTTCTACCACTACTTTCTCCCTTGTTCTCTCTCTTCCAGGCACACTAGCCTACATGTCAGTCCTTGAATATTCTAGGCATGTTTCTGTCAGGGCCTTTGCACCTGCTATTCCTTCTCTCTGGATTGCTCCTACCAGTTATCTACGTGGTGAAATCTGGGCTTGACTTGAATGTCACTTTCTCAGTAGACACTTCCTGAGCTACCATCTATAAAATTTTAGCCTCTTCCACCTCCCAAACTATTCCTATTCCCTTTCTAACATACCACATAGCTTACTTTTCACATATTATTTATTGTCTGTCTCCCACACTAGAATGCAAGCTCTAGGTGGGCTGTGCTTTATTCATGATGATATGCTCAATGCTTGGAATAAGTAGGGTATCAGGAAACATTTATTTAATGAGTGAATGAATATCAATAATTTACTGAAGTCAAAACCCATCTCTTTCATTCTTACAGTGGAGGCCAGGCCTTTTCACTGGGAACTAGAAACATTAACATCCTGGACTCCACTGCAAATGGCTACCAGCTCTTACCATGTGCCAATCATTGTGCAGAGCACCTTGCATGGAGTATTTTATTTAATCTTCACAACTAACTCCTGAGCTGGGTATGATTATTCCTACTTTACAATGAATAAATGATGATCCAAAGAGATGAAGTCACCTGACTACAATGGCAAAACAAGCACATGGTGTAGCTTGAATACAACTTGAAGTGTATCTAACATAGTAGGTCTTAACCAGGTGTGATTTCTCCCCTCAGGGACATTTGGCAATGTCTGGAGACATATTTCATTGTCACAACCGGGAGCTTGTCACTACTGGGCATCTAATGTGTAGAGATCAGGGATTCTGCTAAACATCCTACAATGGACAGGACAGCCCTCCACAATGAAGAATTATCTGGCCCAAAAGGTCAATTGTGCTGAAGTTGAGAAAACCTGGTCCGACTCCATTACCTATTCTTAGTCATTTTGCAGTTTTGCTTAATTAGTTGCTAGTGGCTACTAAACACATCAACCTCTTTATAAAGAAATATGACAATATTTTTCTAGAGTATTGAATTCTTTCATACTTTTTGACCTTGAAAGCCTACTTCTGTAAATCTGGGCTAAGTGAATACAGGTATACCTCAGAGATACTGTGGGATCGGTTCCAGACCACCACAATAAAATGAATATTGCAGGAAGGTGAATCACACAAATTTTTTGGTTTCCCAGTGCATATAAAAGTTATGTTTACCCTCTACTGTTGTCTAGTAAATGGACAATAGCATTATATCTGAAAAAACAATGTGCATACCTTACTTAAAATATGACACAGAGACAAGAAGTGAGAACGTGCTGTTGGAAAAATGTCGCTGATAGACTTGCTCAGCACAGGGCTGCCACAAACCTTCAATTTGTAAAAATGCACACAATATCTGTGAAGTGCAATAAAGTGAAGCACGATAAAATGAAGTATGCCTGGGAAAATGCCCCCAAATATTTATCATGACATTAATTCTAAAGTAAAAAAAATTGAAAATCACCTAATGTCTGGTAATAAAGGAATCATTAAGTAAACTCTGTAATATCCACTTGTTGGAACATTAAGCAGCCATTAAAATGATATTTATTAACAGTTTATAATGACATGAGAAAACGCTTGCATAGAAAAGTTAACTTTTAAAATCTAGGTTTCAACATTACATTTTATAGCAGTATGACTATAAAAAATTTGACAAAATTAGGCATAGAAAAAAAGGTAAAGCAGAAATACACTGAAATATGTATAGTATTGTAGGACTATGGCTGGTTTATTTATTTATTTTTCAGTACCTTCAAAAGTTCTATAATATGTTCATTTTATTATGGAGAAAAATGTCATTTAAAAATCAGAATTTTTTTTCTTTTTTGGAAAACATTTGTAAAAACATCTGATACCGTTAGATCCAAGAATTCCCACACTTAGAATCAGGATTGGTGTCAGTGCAAGTTGCTGTTCTGGGACCAGAAATACACATGACGTGTGGAGTGGATCATGGTTAACTTTCTTGATATATAAGGACATCTGTTATGGGTTGAATCGTGTCCCCTAAAAGATATGCTGAAGTCCTAAACCCCAGTACCTCAGAATCTGACCTTATTTGGAAATAGAGTGTCTGCAGATGGAATTAGTTAATGTGAGGTCATACTCACATTTCATGGGGTGAAATTTTCTTCTTTATCCAATATGACTGGTCTCCTTATAAGAAAGAGAGAAGAGGCCCAGATAGATATGAAGGCAAGAATACCACATGAAGAGACGACATCCATGGAAAGACAGAGGAAGAGACTGGAGTCAAGGAATGCCTAGGGCCACCAGAACCTAGGGGAGACATGGAACAGATTCTCCCCTACAGTTTTCAGAGGGATCGTGGCTCTGCCGACATTTATTTCAGGCTTTCAGCCTCCAGAACTGTGAGACAACAAATTTCTGTTGTTTTAAGCCACACAGTTTGTGGTACTTTGTTATGGAGCCCTAGGAAACCGAGACAACCTCCCAAAGTGAGAGGCCACGAGTCTAGTTACAAAGTGTGAACTCTGGACGCAAGTCTCCACATCCATTGCTGTGTCCTTGGGTGAGCACGTAACCCCTCTGAGACTTCTCTGACTCTTAACCTGATGTTTAAAACTACTACAAAATACCATCTAATGCCTGGCAGACTGCAGGCTCTTTGGAAACTGACTTGGAGCCACCAACTTGAGGAAACTTGTATCACTACCAGCTTAGACCTTTGTCTTCATCCTTCACCCCACTTCCCAGATACCTATACTCTCAACAAAACTTGAGGTTTAGCCTACAAAAGTAGGACACCACCCATAAAAACCTCATCTAAGATGCTCTCTTTGTGCTTTATATTAAACCTACCTTGTCCTTATGAACTACAGGTAAAGCTTGGCTTTCTAGTCAACCTTGGGCTGCAGACTTGAATGAGTCAGCAGCATAGACAAAGCGGCTGCAGAGCCAGCATACTCACTCACTCAGGCACTATTTGGGAAATGAAAGAATGAAGAACTCAGTTATTTAATTAACCCTAGGAGTCTCTGGAATGTAAACATTTTCTTTGTAAAGCCCTGAGACCTCTCTTGTTTCTGCCTCTCCTTCTGTTCTCTCTGCTCTTGACCCCCCTGTAATACATTGTTAGATGACTTGTTTGCACAGAGGGACAGGAATTTTTCCCCCCAATTCTTGAGGCATTAGAAATTTTCTTCCTTATCAATTTTCCACCGACTGGCGCTCTATTCCCTAATGGTACTCAATTGGTACACAGCACAGATACTGGCTCAGAAACAAAAGGAAAGCAAGAAGATAGAGACACACGCAGCCGGCCTCCCTGTCTATTCCCAGTGTGTTCCACTGACAATGCTGTGTGGAAGGGAAATTGTTCTATCAGCGACTGTGTTAGATTCATGACCCCACCACAACCTTGAATTGGCCTTTAGTTGTCGCTGATGGGAACTGAAGAACAGCGCCTGTCGACATGATTGCTACTCTCCAATGAATCAGAACATACAGGGCGAGGAGCAGCACATTAAACCAGCAACAGAAATATATCACTGTACTTTTATATAGATGTATTGCTTTTGCCCAGGCATATAAATGATTGGGCCAGCCACTTATTTTTTTTTCAAGGACTATAAATTAAAAATAAGCTAAGGGTTTTAAAATTATGTTCTTTTAAAAAATATCAGGGTAGCTATTTTAAGGCAACAGTCAACTATTTAGAGATCATCTTATATGGATATTTCAGCCACTGTCATTGGGAAGAAAATCGGCCCTTGCCACCTGCACTCAGGTTACTTAACACATAGGCACTGATTATAATTGGTCTGTTTTAAAGGTGTTTTTCAAATAATTTTTCTTGCCTACCTGCTTATCAAAAAACATACATGGTACATAAATTTAAAGTGTGATTTAAATAAACAGCAGGCATAGCCTCCAGCTTAGGGGAAGTTGCTCTAAGAGGCATGGTGTTCAGAGGAAGCCAAGAGTGGAGATCAACAATTCTTAAATTTAGTGGTTACGGGCTTCATTGAGGATATGCTGAAGGCGATAGATCCTCTTACCCCCTAACACACATGCACGCTTGCATTTAGAAGCCAAAAGTTTTGTTTCACTTCAGGGACTCACAAACTCTCTGCACCCTCTCTCCCTGGACCCCAGATTAAGATCCCTTGACTTTGAGGTTATCTCATAAAGCTGTAAAGTTATGACATACTGGGATATGGTCATCAGCTGTGAGGTGTGTCTCCAGCAATTGGTTATTAACCATGAGTAAAGTATAGATGTTTGCCAATGATTTATATATGACGATTCAAAGGTTTTCCCACAATGATATCACTCTGATTACTGTAGGCAATAAGACTTACGTGGTCTATCCCTTGCCTACCTCCCTGACATCACCCCTTTCCACTTTTCTCCTCACCCACAAAGTTCCAGTCATGTGGCCTCCTTTCTGATTCCCGACCCACTAAGTTCTTTCCTGCCTCAGGGCATTTGCACTTGCTGGACAATGTTCCAGGCACAGGGTGAACAAGATCCCAAGATTCCTCTTCTGTAGAGTTTTTATTCTGGTGGAAGGAAATAGGGAATAGGCACATGAGCAACTCAGCAGGTTTGAGCATTTCAGAACTTATGAAGAAATTATAACAGGGTAATAATGCTATAGTGACTTATGGGCAGTCAGCTAAGGCCTCTTTGAGGGGGTGACATTTTAGCTGAGGTGGGAGTAATGACAAAGAGCTACCAGCCAAAAGGAAGAGATTTCAGGCAAATGCAGTAGCAAGTACAAGTGCCCTGAGGCAGGAAAGAACTTGATGGGTTGGAAGGTCAGAAAGGAGGCCACTTGGCATAAGATCCGCTCTCTCAAGGAGAAACTTACATGGTCTATGCTGCTGCCCAACTCTTATTAATATGCCATGAATAGTTGTGGTGATTACAAAGTAAGTGCTTTATTTCCCTACAATAATTTTGAGTTTTTGTCAACATCTGGGTATGCAAATTGAAGAAATTCAAACCCTAATTTTATAGATGAGGTGACATGAGGCCTAGAGAGCTTAAGTAATTTGCCCAAGGCCACACAACTGGTTGGTAAGGTAGCTTACTGGAAGAGATGGAAGGAGAGCCCTGGCTTCAGCATCCCGGGGCTGGGTGCTTGGCCCACACCACTCTGCCTCTTTATGTAATTGCACAAAGGTCGCTTTGTCTCAGAAACTAGTCTGGTGCCTAGTTCCATAGGCAGTTGTGGTGTGGCAGCCCAGAGACATACCATTACATGATTTTTAGCTTTGACAGACTTTAAAACAGCTTCCTTATTTCTTCAGCGATTCATGTACCTAAAGGCGAGCTAAAAATCTCTCACCCCTAAAGGACACCAAACAACAATATCCCCTCTGGACGAAGCTTTGAGTTCAGAGAGACTTTTACAAGTTCTAGGCCCTCTCTTGCCTCTGGTTGGGTCAGTGGATGACCATGTCAAGGAGGATAAACACACCCACCCACTTGCTACGTGACCCTCTGACCAACAAGAGCAACTGAATTGACAGTAGTTCTGTTTCTAAAAGTGGAAATTCTCTGACATAATGGAATCAAATGTTTTTAAAACATTAGAAAAAATTGGAGATGGTGAGTAGAATTGTTTGGTAGCTCTAAATTAGCAAAGACTGAGCTAGTTCCAGTTACGACTATATAAATAACCGTCACTGTACCAGTACCAAACTCTCACATTACAAAATACCAAGAAAGAGTTGGGCCCAGTCCAATATTGAAATGACCTTTTAGTAAGAAAGTTCAGAAAAGCTAACTGAGCTCCTTTTCTACCACTTCTGATAAAATTCAGGTTCAGAGTCCCTTCTTTAAGCCTCTGAAAACTATCTCCCTGCAGCAGTGTCTCTCTCCTTTCTTACATTGCTGGTGAGAGTGTAAACTAGTCATTCCTTCAAGAGTGCAATTTGTCTTTTGGATATGAAGATACTTGAAGAACTGTATCGTCTTTGACCCAAGAGTTGTACTTCTAAGATTTGAGCCTAAGGAAACCAGAGATACCTGCAAGATTATATGGCAAGGTTTATATGCCAAGATAGTCACAGCAGCATTATTTATGATAGTGAAATACTGAAAATAATCTAAAGGAGATTGGAATCTTCCAAAATGTGTTCTGTAGAAACTGGGCTCATAATATTCTTCTCTCTCTCTCTCTCTCTCTCTCTCTCTCTCTCTCTCTCTCACACATACACACACACACACACACAGAGGATTGTGTGGCCAATAAGTTTTATTATGTGCATAAGTTTGTATGCACATACTATATTGCTCTTTTGGAGAGTCACAAAGCATATTAGCATATTCTTCTCAAAAGTCCTGCAATAAGGACATCTACTTAACCTTGTTTAACTAAGTGTTTCTCAAATTCATTTGGCTGTGGAACCCCTTTATTATGTAGCACTACTTAACACCCTCCAGAACTAGGATTCTGCAAACTATGCTTCAGGAAATGCTGGGTTAAATAAATTTACATATCTAATTATGGAATGTTTTGCTGCTATTTAAATCAATGTTAAAGAAAATCAATTCTGTTCGAACAGTACTCATGTTATATTAAGTGAAAAAAAAAGGCTGCATAACCAGGGCTATTTTGTTAGCATAATTTTGGAAACAAAATGAATCTGTGCATAATTATACCAAAATAATCACAGATTTGATCTCTTGGTGTTGGGATTAGTGATCATTTTATCTTCTCTCTTTGGGCTTTTCTAAATTTTCCCAACTTTCTATAATTAATAACCATTAATTTTGTTATGCAGAAAATATTATATATTTTAACTATTTATTTTTAAATAATTTTAGAATTACTGAAAAGTTGCCAAAAGAGTTTTCATATATCCTTCACCCAGCTTCCCCTACAGAACAATAGTACAATTATTAAAGTCAAGAAATTAAAACTGATGCACTAATTTAAATTTCACTGGTTTTCCCACTAACGTCTTCTTTCTGGTCTAGGATCCTATCCAGGATCTTTTGTTGCATTTAGTTGTCAAGCCTCAGCTTCTTCCAATCTGTGACAGTTTCTCAGTCCTTTCCTTGTCTTTCATGACCTTGACACTTTTTAAGAGTCCTGGCCAATTATCTGTAGAATATTCCTTAATTTGAGTATATCTTGTTCTTAGGTTAGATTTCTGTATTTTTGCCATTTTAGCAAAAATATCACAGAAGTTATGTTGTGCCCTTCTCGGTGCATCACATCAGGAATTACATGATGTCACTGCTTTTTTGCTTTTGGTTGAGGTGGTATCTGCCAGGTTTCTCTACTATAGTTACTATTTTTTCACTTATTCACTAATAACTATTTTGTGAGAAAATATTTTGAGACTATGCTAATATCCTGTTCTTCATCACATTTGCCCACTAATTTTAGCAAGCATTGATGATTCTTGCTTGCAAAACATATTACTGTTGTGTTTCCCTGCTGGTGATGATCTAATCCTACAATTCTTTCTGCATTTATTAATTGGAATTCTACTGTGAGGAAAACTTTTCCCTTTGCTTCCATTTATTTATTTATGCAATTATTTTTATATAAGTATGGACTGATGGCTATTTTTTTAAGCAAATCAATTTTATTGATACATATTAATAAAGCATACAATTCATTCAAAGTGTACAATCAGTAGTAGTTGATATAATTACAAAGCTGTGCATTCATCATTTCAATCATTATTAGAACATTTTCATTATATCAATAATAATAAACAAAAACCAGACGGACAAACAAACAAGAAAATTCCTCACCTCTCAATCTCTTTCTGTTTCCCCTGCTGCATATAGTTGCTGTTTCTGGCTATTCTCGCATAATTATTTATTCGTTTATTAAGCAGTTTTATTGAGATGTATTCACATACCATATGATCTATCCAAAGTGTATATCAATGGCTTTTAGTACAATCATAATGTTGTACATTCATCATCTCAAAAATTTTAGAACAATTTCATTACTCCAAAAAGAAAGACTCCACACCACTTAGCATTCCTTCCTAGCCCTATATAACCACTAATCTAATTTCATCTTTATAAATTGATTTATATTTACATTTTACATAAATGGAATCCTACAATATGTAGTACTCTGTGTCTGGTCTCCTTCACTTAGTATAATGGGCTTTTTTTTTTGTCTGATATTAACATTTTGTAGTATTAACTTACATTTGTTCAGCTTCAAAGAAAAACGGTTTTATATATGCAAATCTACCCATATTCATATTTCATATAACATATTTATATTTCACATAATATATTTAGTTCATAATAGGACAATCATACAGTATTTGTCCTTTTGTGTCTGGCTTGCTTCACTCAACATAATGTCCTCCAGGTTCATCCATGTTGTCATATATTTCACAACTTCATTTCTTCTAACTGCTGCATAATATTCCATCATGTGTATACTCCACAATTTGTTTATCCATTCATCAGTTGATGGACACCTGGGTTGTTTCCAACTTTTGGCAATTGTGAATAGCACTGCTATGAACATTGGTGTGCAGATGTCTGTTCGTGTCACTGCTCTCAGTTCTTCTAGGTATATACCTAGCAATGGTATGGCCGGTTCCATGGGAAATCTATATTCAACTTCCTTAGGAATTGATGATGGCTATTTATTTTATTTATAAGTATGATTATTATCATTATTTGCTTTTTTCTCAAACAATCTAGATTAAGCCATTCACAATTGCTTCAAGTTCATTCCTGTGTCCATTAACCATGTCCCCATGCCTTCTTGAGCATTTCCTTACTTTCTGGCACACAAGATATTTGAGGCACATTTTATATTTTTCTTTCCCCAGCCCAGGAATAAGCCATTTCTCCTAGGAGGTCTGGTTTCTTTTATTAGAGAATGTATTTAGAAACTAAGATCTGAGCCTTAGGTATGCTCGTTGCCACTAGGATAGCATGACCTCTAGGCCCTGGGAGAATGGACAGAGGTAGGAAATATATAAGGTATGCTCATGCCAACATACACACACATTTTTATTTCTATTTCTATTACATATATTTATATATATGTGTGTGTGCTTATATATATTAAAGATTGTATGAATGCATAAAATAAAAATATATTATATAGTATATATGAATATATATTAGATACAAATATAAAGTTCATACTGAAATCTCTGATTTCAATCAAACTCTACAGGATTCATCTCAATCTTTCCCTTTCCTTTTTTTAAATTTTTATTAAAAGATGCTTAGATTACATAGATGTTACACAAAAAATATAGGGATTCCCATACGCCCCACCTCCCACACCTCCCACAACCTTCCACATAAACATCCTTCATTAGTGTGGCACATTAATTGCAATTGATAAATACATCCTGGGGCTTTGCCATTAAGCATGGATCATAGTTCACATTGTAGACCACACTGTCTCCCACACAGTTCTGCATGTTATATTATGATATAAAATGGCCTATATCTGTCATTGCAATGTCATTCAGGCCAATTCCCAGTCCTGAAAAAGCCTCTGTATTACAACTGCTTTTCCCTCTCCCTGCCCCCAGAACCTCCAGTGGCCACTGGCTCCACATCAATTTTGTAATTTTTTCCATTGCTTGAGTCACAATATGTCTATAGCGGAATACCATTAAGTCCACTCTAGTCCATAGCTCTTCCCCCAATCCTGAGGAGTATGGGATGGTGATGTCCACTCCACCTCCAATTGAGAGAGGGTTTATATTCCAGGAGGAAGATGGATGGGATTATCCTGCCTGCAGCTGCAGACTCTCTCCATTCTTTGGGATGGCTGTTGTCCATCATCATCTCCCCGCCAGTTGTCCTGGGTGAGTCCAATGAGCTGTAGTGTAGGAGTTGCAGCTCCACCGAGGTTCTGGGCACAGATGGCACATGGACAGCCCAAAGACTCAAGTCTCTGGATGTACACCTACAAACTCCAGCACCAAGTATAGGTTTGAATAGAAGGGACAGATGAGCCATGTGCAGGGAAGACATAGTTAAGTCCAACTCTGTCAGGAGCACAAACTCCAAAGTAGGGCCCACTAGCAAGGCACCAAACTCTGGAGCTATCCGCCCTGACATAGGACCTGGGTGTCTCCAGAGCCCTCAGGAGCCCCACTATTTGGGGTGATATCCACTTTGGAATTCTACGAGATCCTACTGAGATGTGCATAAGCGTTACCTCTGGGATGACCTCCTGACTCATTTTGAAGTCTCTTAGCCATATAAACTCATTTGTCTTTACCTTTTCCCCCTTTTATTCAAGATCTTTTTCCAGTTGCATTGCCAGTTAGCCCTCTTTCCTTTTTATAATTCCTTTCTCCAATAGTGAGATCACTATCCACAACATATTTACTTATTTACACAATCCTAGAACACATGTAAAGACTTTCAGAATTGTTAGCCCATAACTCTGTGGGAAAAAAATTGAATTTATCAACTGTAGTACAATAATTGTGTAGAATTTTTTTTTGTATTTAGCCTAATGATAAACAGTTAAAATACTGTCTTCCAAAGAAATCTAAGCCAGTTCTTTTATTCCCTAACTCTTTCATTGTAGTTATGTTATTAACTTGTCATAAAGCTAGGTTCATTTTTATTTTTATTTTATCATTTGTTTATTGTCTTATTATTTCATTTTATGTTTGTATTCTACTTGGAGAAATAAAACTAAGAATAAGAAAAGATATATAATATATATATTTATATCTATATAGAGATATACTCAGAGAAATGTCCCTCTCCCCTCATTCCTGCCACCCCATTCCCTTTCTCCCATTTTTTCCATCCAGTCCCACTCACTCTCTCTCAGTAACAAATCCCCTTAGTTTCTACTTTCTACCTCCTATATTTCTTTTGTAGAAATGAAAAGATACAGGTATATATTCTTATATCTCTTTCTTTTCTTAGGGTAGCATACTAGATATGCTTTTGCAGATACTGAAATGAATAATCCTGTGCATATGTATTTATGTATTGTTGAAGGTATGTCTTTAAAATAGAATCCTAGAAGTGGAATTGCTGGGTCAAAAATTAAGTACATATGTAGTTTTGTTAGGTATTACAAAATTCTCATCAAAAATGATTGTGCCAGTGTGCATTCCCATCAGCAATGTATGAAAGGGTTTGTTTCTTTACAGCCTCACCAACAGAACGTGTTGTCATATTTGTTCATGCTCGCCAATCTAACAGGTAAGAAAAGGTATATAAGTGCTGGTTTACTTGGCACGTCTCTAAGCACGGGTGGTGGGTTTGAATATTTTTCATAAGTTTGAGGGTCATTTTTATATATTTTTGTAAATTGTCTATTCATATCTTTTGTTTTCATTTCTCTGTTGAGTATTTTATCCCTCAATTTTTAAGATTTCTTTGTGTCATAAGTGAATTAGCCCTTTGTGGTATATGTTGCAAATATTTTTTTTCCCAGTTTGTTGGTTGTATTTCAAAAATTTTACCGTTGTTTCTTGTCCTACAAAATTTTTAATTATTTTTATGTGGTCAAATTTATCTTTTATTGTCTTTCCCACCTTTGTGCAGCTGTTATGAGGATTTGAAAAGCTTGCTTCTATTCTTGGCACAGAGGAGATATTTCACTATTATGATATTCATAATGCATCAAATTCCAAGTGATAATTTAATGGTAACTTCAAGAGATGTATCTGATATTTTGTTGTCAATACTATTTCATCAAGACTCCATCACTTCTATAAGAGTAGAGAATCTGAAAGATTTTCTCCATTCAACTGTATGTTCAACAAAATTATTCTCCTCTTTGCCCCCTGAAATATTTTGCCTTTTGAAATACTATTATACCTCTGTTCTATAAGAATTTCAGAGAAAAGTTTTGAGGATGAATGAGATAACATCCATAATGTACAGTGAGCTGGCAGGGAAGAATATCAGATAAATTCTACAAAGGATCCTAATTAACCCAATTTATTATCACCTTATCTCTCCAAAGTCTCTTCCCACCCCCAGCCCCAAGTTCAAGTTTTGTGGTCATTCCAGAGGGACACATATTCCTTAGAACCAAGAATCTTCAGCTTACACTGGTCATTGTCAATACCACAAAGGTACTCATTGGAATTCCTGTTGTCAAATGTGCTTTTCCCTTAACAGTGAATTCCTTTTCAGTTTCCCTATGAAACAAAACAGGTGCCTATAGGAGAGTCTGATGTCACCTTTGTTTTCAATACCATTCAAAGCAAACGGAACTAAAACTATTCTTTTAATCCCTTGGCAGCTGCTTCTAAATTATTTGAGCATGATGAAGTTCCCATCCACCACTAAGTTAACTAGGTGTGTGTGTGTGTGTCTTTATAGAGTACAGATATCCTTCAGGGCAAAAAAAATTTTTTTTTTCTAAGGGCCCCATGGATGAGAAATAGATTTTCTTCTAGTTTCCTGATGTTTGTTTTTCTAATTGCCTATCCCCAAGGGGTTGATTTGGAAATAGTTGTCCTCCCATCCTGATAAAATTTCTCAGAGCTTCCAGGTCCATGCAATGGATGGAGGGAATAAGAGGGAAGGGGAGAAAGGAAGGGCAGCTGACTTTGATGGCACCACTACTATAATCTGAGCACTATACTAGGTACTTAGAGATATGCTATCTCAGTGGGTCTTAGTCAAGTGGACACCAGCTCAAGTGGCATTTGGAAAATGTGGGGGGGAACTCTTTCATTGTCACAATAATTGAGGAGTGATATTGACACATATGGGGTGGGCACCAAGGATGCATTGTGCTAGACGTCCTGCAATGCAGGGGACAGTTCTGCATAGGGAAGAATTGTCCTGTATCCCACCTGACTTCTGAAGGGCCTACTGGAAAAGTCATGGAGGTAAACACCTATTTATAATTATCCAAGCCTAGAATCTGACTACATTTTATTTACAAACACAAAGTATGTTTTGCATAGTTTCTATGTACATTGAGCTTTCCAGGAAAGCAACGAGTATATGAACTGAGGAAAGATTGTACTTTATTTTGTACTCTGCAGTAGCTGAAGTGCTAATACAGCAGACCTGTATAGGTCTGCATTTGTAACTGTCATATATTTGGTGACAAAAGCAGGTCCAAACATCAGATTTACATCATCTTGTATAGTTGTGCCTGAGTATTTATGAATTACTTTATTATAAATTACTCTCATCTCCTTTCTGTTACATGTAGGGTATTAAATTGATTCTTTTATTGTGAGTTTATATAGTTGGTGTTATCTATGAATTTTATTTCAAGGTAGTGAAGGAGGCATGGTGAAATATTTGTAATAAAATTAAAGCATTTGATCTGAGAGGGCTGAGGCCCACTGCATCAAGTCCTAATAATGATTTTGAGAAGATCTCTTATTAGCCCATTTTATAGATGCAGGAACTGGAGCCCAGAGTGGCTAAGTTTGTTGCCCAAAGCCACACAGCCCATAAGTGGCAAAGTCAGGATTCAAATTGTTTCTGTCTGTTTCTGAAGCCCCAAATTTGTTGGAAATAAGAGGACAAAGGACAGAAGGATGGATTAAGGAAGAAGGTTAGAAAAAACAAAGAGAGAAGAAAAAGTATGAGGGGAGAAAGAAAAGATGGAAACCATTTTTTGATTCAAGTGTCAAGGCTCTTTTGAATAATCTAAATATATGTAAAAGTTCCTAGTCAATATGTATTGCCTGAATGTTGTATATAAGACATATTTAAAAATGCTGAAGATATAAAAAATATTTTTAAAGTATATGACACTACACTATGATTGAGAAATTTGAAATCTAGTTAAGAAGATAGAATACATTCATTTAAAAAAACAAATAAATCCATGATATGGCCCCATGTACATTAAGTGCAAAAGGAGTGTGACAGTATCATCTGCTCATCTAACTGCATAGCCTTGTCACTAGCTGCCTTTTCCCTTCTCATGCCACAATCAAGGAATGGGAAGTTAAATGATTATATGCTCAATCAAAATTTCATAGGACTGGAGCACAAATTTTTCTCTCCCAAGTAAAGCTGATTCCCAAACCACGGTTGACTGACTTTTTAAGATGCAAAGTAACAACCACCTTTTCCTTCCATAGTTAATGTCTTGGGGATGCATGGATTTTTTACCAGAAGAAAATATCACCAGCTCCAAAGCAAGGATCAATCAGGTTGCCAGTAAACGCATCATGCTTTGTGCCATCTCCACAAGGAGCAGGTACCCCAAGAAAAATGAGTGGCCCTCTTCCTCATCTGGTTTTCTGGTTTTACTGGTTTTCTGACCATCTCACTTCTCTCTGGTTCCTAGGGCTCATCTGAAGGGGAAATGCAGTCGTTTGTCCCAGGAGGATTGTTTTCCTTTGAGGTCTCAAAGATTCCTGTGACGCAAATGAAGCTTAAGCTAAGACCTAGAGAGGGGGCCAACAATGTGTTCCCATGGTCATAGTTGTAATAACATTTGCAAAAGTAAGATATTGGAACTACAATTGGTTAAGGCCACTGTTTCTTTCCATGTGGGCTTCTCCTCCCACGCACACTCCTTTATGTCAAGGGATGTTGGAGTGGCCATGGGTATTTTTAGCTTTGGCTAAGAGACCTGAGATGGGGATACATTTAGTTTGGGTGTAGTGGAATATATTTTTGTGGTTCCCACTCACTTCTGTATATAGTTAAGTTATGGCTAGCTGTTCTGGGGGGAAAATGTCTTCTAGGAATATTCCCACTACGGTCTTTGCTGGCTTACCCTTCATCATTTCACGAAGATACAAGGCTAGGGGCTGTATGGTGCTATCAATGTGTCGTACAGTGCCTGGCATCAGACGTTTATGGGTAGTGTAGAGAAACGAGGTATGAAATGTTTAAAGCCAGAAGTTAGTCTGTGGAAAATTCTTCCAACTCTTAGAGCTCATAAATAAAAGAAACTTGATGGAGACTTTCCCAAATTTGACAACAATGCTAAAAATTTATTGATATAACCCATAACAATTGGTGTAGATAAAAAAGCTTTTTTAAACTATCAAAAATAAAAAAGCAAATTTGATGCTAAAGGCAAGGCTAAATTGTCTTTCCATTTTTGCTGTAGAAAGTGACATTACTAGATGAAGAATGATTCAGTGTTGAGCCAAAATATTGTAGATAATAAAAAATATTACTAGGTTTTTGTCTTAGGCTATTAATAAATAAAAATATATTTTTCCCGGTTTTGTGATGTTTGGATTAGTGTCGGTTTTTTAAAATGTATAATTTCATGCAGTTTATTTTCTTACTGTAGAGCAAGAGTTCTTAACCTTTTTTGTTCCATGGACCCCTTTGCCAGTCAGGTGAAATGAATACTCCTGTAATTTATTTATTGCATACATTATTCATAAGTGAAGGAAATGCCAGATTTCAGTTAGAGGTCAGAGAAAATAAAGCTAATAAGTTGACTTTTTTTCAATTCAAACTCACGGACCCCCTGAAATCTTTCCACAGACCCCTTGGGGGTCCATGGTCTCCTGGTTAAGAACCCTTGTTCTAGAAAAATGTTTTTCTCTTGTACATAATTTTGTATTAGTATTTTATATCAATTTGCTTAAAGAGGAACTCTCAAATTGAATAAGCTTCAGGTTTCAAAGAACTTAGATCCTTTCCTGGTCATGAGATGTGGGTTAGTGATTTTCAAAGCACTGTTATGCAAAGATGGCTAGGCTTGTTTCATATGGTATCAGAGGGCTAAAACTATAATTAATGCAGGAAGTTACAGGAGGACAGATTTCAGCTCAATTTAAGAAGAATGTTTTATTATTGAGAGCCTTTCAAAGTGAGGAAAGCTGTGAGTAGTAGTGAGTTCCCTGACAGTAGACCTATTTAAGTAAAGGCTGCATAATCATTTGGCAAGGCCATTGTAGTGGGGCCTAAGCTTGGAATGGTGGTTGGGCATAATGAGCCTTCATATATATTATTCATATAATAGTTCCATTCCTGCGTCTTCCTGTCTGTTGTGCCCTCAGACTCCTCTTTGTTCTCCCAACTTTGCTCTCACAATAGAATTATGGGGAGGGGGTGACAGAAGCTGGTATAATGAAGACAGAAAATAAAAAACACAGCACTCTTTTTATGAAGAGGAATTGAGGGCTCAGAAGTGAGATTAATAACATGGCATGTCCAGCAGTTGAGAGGGAATCCACAGCAGTTTCTGGAAACTCTTCCCTACAAGCTTCCCAAAGAGCTAATCACTTCCTAAGGGAAAGGCCCAGCTTCTCACTAACGGCAGAGGCAGTTGCTGTGACATTAACCTTTTCAAGGGGTCACTCCCACACTATGAGCCCATCATGGCACCCAGAAAATGTAACTGAACATCAGTTTTGCTTTTCCTCTTGTTTAACTGTTTTAAATGTCCTTGAACTGCATTTCTCCATAAGGCTTAATTTTATGGAATGTGGATTACATTTACTGCTCAGCACTTCTTGCTCAACCCTGGACAACCGCAGACCTACTGAGTTGTTAACTCACATGGTCAGCATAAATGTCTGAGACTAGTTATACCAAATGACTGTGCAAAGCACGATTAACACCTGGCCTTAGAGAGTCCCAATGAAATCAGCACTTTAGTTCTTCTTTTTTACCCAGCAAAAACCCAGGAAGAATGTACATGTAATGACTTGGGTTATCTATGTTTTTCTTCCAAAAAGTTCAAATTCTTATCCAGTCTCAGCTGCTCCCTAGTCCTGGAAAATTGTATTTGAATGCTGTAGAACAGCTACTTTCTCCCTCTTATAGGCAGGTTATATAAATCCAGAATAGGAATGTGACTTCTTCAAGGTCACCCAAATGTCAGTAGTTGATATTGTTATCCTACTCCACTTCTTTTTTCATTAGTCCAAGTCACTTGCTTAGAAGAATCCCAAAAATTGATTTTAGGACACACAGTAAGCTTTAGAATCATAAGACTCTTAAAGCTGAAAGTTCATTTATTATTTGCATCTCTATGGCTTAAACATCTCAAACAAAGTTGAGTAGAACCTCATGCATGACCTTGAGCCAAATCCACCTCATCCACTGATGAGAATGAAAATCTACTAATGTCAGATAAACCCAGGGAAGTTGGGCACAGTAAGTATATTTGGTCTCTGAAGGGCATTTAAAGCCTTTACTAAAAGGTTCTCAGCTCAGTGGGAACTTTTCTGGTTCTTCTTCTCACTTTGTCAGCCCGATTCAGGGTAGATTGTTGTATTGTGAAGTCTGGCATGAGGCTGGATGCTCAGGTTAAGAATGTCAGCAATTTTATTTAGGAGGAGGGCTCTCTGCAGCTGCTGAGACTATGGAGAAAATTCTGAAATGCCCTTTCCTGATTCACTCAACCGTCCGCCCCCTCCCCCCACTCCTATGAGGGGAGGTTGACAAATTCCCGATATCAAAACCAGCTGTCAGAACAACATAGGGTAATAGCTGTCCTTGTCAAACACACCAATTAATTCACCTGACTGTCAATGCTGGAATAATTGATGGACTCCACAATCTGGCTGAGTAATGAAAGTGGAAGGCATTACTAAGTCCATTTCACCTCCTAAAAGGTCCTGTAGTGAAACTAGAGCTGTCAGAACTAGGGAATATAAAAAAACTTCTGAAAAAATCAAAGCTTGATTTTTTAAAGTGTGTATGTGTGGTAGTGGGAGATCCCTAATCAACTGTATCTGTTAATCGGTGACTGGTTTCCAAGAATAGTATTGGAAAATGCTCAGTGGAAAACATGGCAGATAAGTAAACGTTCTCCTGGTTTATTCTGAGGTTTGCTTGCATGTAGCATAGAATCAACCCTATTTGGGGATGCCATTTAAGATTGCAATCATCTGGACCTTTCTGCACTACTTAACCACTTAGGTAGAAGTGGAAAGTAGAAGTCTAGATCAACAGAAGTCTGGCCAAAAGATTTGGAAAGAAATATTCCTTACTTCTGTGAGAGGATAATGTAATGACTGCTATGCAATGGGAACACTCACATGACTAGAGATCTTTGCTGAAACCACAAGGTACAGGGAATATGATATAAAACAGCCTAGAATTCCAGAGTGAAGGTCACAACCAGTACTGGCAGGCAGACTAGAGCAGTTAAAGGTCTGATGCATTCTCCAGGCCTAGGAAGGCAAACGGTCTTTCCTAAGGAGAACAGCTAAGACAAAAAGAGGCAAGTAATAGTGCAACAGGGCTAGTTAGGCAAGATGTCAAATTTGGGGTCACTATACTAGTGAATAAAGCTGAGCTCTGGTCTCTGCATTTCAACTTTGCCATTTGTTTCTTACACTGTTTTATACTATTTACTGAGCATTGACCATTCTTAGCCCAAAGTAATAGTAATAACTGTAATATAATTTACTGATCACCCACTATATTCAGATACTTTGCTTAACTTAATTAATTCTTAAGAAAATTACTGTCTTATATGTAATATAAAATTTGCCTTCTTACCCATTTTAAGCATATGATTCAGTGACAGTAATTACATTCACATTGTGCAACCATCGCCACTATTTCCAAAAAATTTTTATCACCACAAACAGAAACTATACCCATTAAGCAATAGCTCTCCATCCACCACCACCACCACTGCCCCCACTCCCTGGTAACCTCTAATCTAACTTTCTGTCTCAATGAGCTTGCCTATTTTAAATATTTCATATAAGTGAAATCATACAATATTTTTCTTTTCATGTCTGGCTTATTTTACTTAGCATAATGTTTTCAAGGTTCATCCAAGTTGTAGCATATATCAGAGCGTCATTCCTTTTTATGGCTGAATAATATTCCATTATGAGTATAAACCATATTTTATTTATTCATTCATTTGAGGGACACTTGGGTTCTTCTCCCCTTTTGACTACTGTGAACAATGCCACTGTGATCATTGCCATACAAGTATTTGTTTGAGTCCCTGTTTAACTTTTATATAGATCATCTCATTTAACAACACCCTTCTGAGACAGATATAAGAGAATAAACATTTTTAACGCTCACAGACTTCTAGGCCAAGGAAAATTTACGTGGAATTGCCACCTCAGTTTCCCCCTATTTCTCCCTCCCCAAGAGGAAGAATCCTTTTTGGCTGAGAAAGGAGTTAAACAATGTAATTGATAAAAAATACTGATAAAGAGGGTAGAAAGAAGAACGGAAGAATGCCATGTTGATGGTGGTAGGGAAAGGAGCTTTATTTTTCCGGAGTATTTGAAGAGAGAGGTTTGGAGTAGCTATGGGGAGTAAATTAAGTAGAAAGGATAGTGAAGGGATTGAATACTGATGTGAATCAAGTATTAAAATCCTTTATAATGTCCTTTGAAGGATGCCAGCAAGAAATGGCATATATTTCAACTATTTTTGGACTGTTGAAATCAGTGCTTATTATATGTGACATTGCTCTGAGATGGAAATACATGGGTCTTTGAGTTCATTAGGGTGTAACTATGCCCATTTTTAAAGACAAGAATATTGGAACTCAGAGAAAGTACATGACTTACCCAAATCTTTCAGTACATTTGTGGAACTGTGACTTAGCAGCACTACTATCTGTTTTTACATTCCTACCCATGCCATCATGGAACATTATTTAAGAATTTCCCTTGGACAATTACCACCAGTTTCCCTCAAAGTCTCAACTCAGAATGTAGCTGTTTTTCTCTCAGGAATATTGATACTTTCAAATATTGAGTGCTTACCATGTGACAGGTCTGTGACAAACACTCGACTTGCATTTTCTCACTTACCCATCACAAAATCCCCTCAGGTAGGTACTAGTATTTCCAGTATACAGAGGAGAAAGCTGAGGCTTCAGGAGATTGAGGAAAGGTTGCACAGCATATCCACATGGCAGAAGCAGGACTTGAACCCAGCTCTGCCTAACTCCAAGCCTCTGTCTCCCTTTTTTCCTTTCAGATAATTTTTCTGTTACAAGTAAATGCAGATTGTTACTGTTGGGGGCAGGAGGATCCTGACTCTTGCTCAGAAACACTCTAGCCTATTTCTTTCTGGTTGTTTAGATGCCTGTCTGTCTAAAATAGTCCCACCATTTGAGCAACCAATGTACTCAGAGGAGAGAAATGCCGAGCAAAACAGTGGGCAGTGAACCCCGAGCAGGCTGGAGCGGAGGGGATCCAGTGCTCAGGATGGCTTTCCTTTGGGCAGCTTGGTTGATAAACCAGGATTTGTCTAGGCAGGCAGTCATCAGTTGGGATTTGTCAGGATCAGGCTGATTTGTTTTCCTCTGTGGTAATGTGAGGCTCGGGGTGAATTTAGTGTAACATTTGTTCACCTAGACTATGATCTTTAAAATCACGACCATGTGTCTCTAACCACCTAGGGAAAAAAAAGCATGGATTTGTGACGTGTCTTCAGTGGAAATAGTTTCTCTTGAAAAGCACTTCTTCCTTTCTAGTCTTCATCTTGAGTGAAGTTATTAAGAAAGAAAGAGAAAGCGAGAGAGAGA
The DNA here is from genome assembly GCA_029593785.1 of Cabassous unicinctus. NCBI lineage: Eukaryota > Metazoa > Chordata > Mammalia > Cingulata > Chlamyphoridae > Cabassous > Cabassous unicinctus. Next base: position 40,540 of record JAQZBX010000475.1, on the reverse strand, counting down.
GAGAGAAAGGAAGAAAAGAAAGACTCTGTCCAGACTTTTGCCCCAAGGATCTTGACTATGAGCTCTACTAATTGAACCAAGCACAAGGCCTTTGCATCAATGAAAAATATTTGGGTTCCTAGGAAAGTCACTCCTTCCCCCTCCCAAACACCCCAGTCAAGATTATCTTTATTTTATTTTATTTTATTACCATTTTATTTTTACATTGACTAACTGAAGCTGTCATGCTCAGGAGCTAAATGTGTTGTTCTGCATGGACATCACATTCATCAATTAACATTTCTGCTTTCGTGCTAAAGGAATTATCTCCAACTTCATCTTGATGAATTTTTCTCTCTACCTCATTACCCAAGCTGGATACAGCAGAGACTTTTCATGTTTAATGATGACCATCTTACACACATTCTGATTCTTTTGAATGCATACTTGCCTATTTATGAGGCCCGTGAAAAACCTATTGACTATTTTTGCATTAAAAACACTTAAATTACAACAGCAATACAGGCTCCTTGTAAAATAAAATCAAACATTGTAGAAGTGATTTTAAAAAGTGAAAGCTTTTGACCAGAATTTATTTTCAACGCATAATCAAGAGTAGAATCACACCAGACATACCGCAATCGGAGTTTTTCACATACGTTTTTCAAATCTGTTTACATATTAATAAGATGGACATTAATAATTTAGTTTTCTTCATACCTTTTACAGTTAATAAAAAATTAAAACCCTTACATTTTTAGAGTACATTTACTTTTATTTTCCTTTCTCATTTTTTAAATTACAGAAGCTGTAGGTTTACAGAAAAATTATGCAGAAAGTACAGAAATCCCATGTACTCCCCCCTACACACACACAGTTTTCTCTATTATTAAGACTTTGCATTAGTGTGGTACCTTTATTACAATTGATGAAACAATATTATTAGAATTACACTATTAGCTATAGTCTATAGTTTACATTAGGGCTCACTCTTTTGTGTTGTACAGTTCTATGGTTTTTTAAAATTTTTATTCTGGGAACATAAATAACCTAAAATTTCCCATGTAACCACTTTCAAATGTATAATTCATGGTGTTAGCTTTCACAACATTGCACTATCATCGCTACCATCCACTATCAAAACTTTTCCATCACCCCAAACAGAAGCTCTGCAGCAATTAAGCATTAACTCCCTACTCCTACTCTGGCCCCTGTTACCCTTTATTCTAGTTTCTGACTCTATGAATTTGTACATTATAGTTATTTCATATCATTGAGATCATACAATATTTTCCCTTTTGTGTCTGGCTTATTTCAGTCAACATGGCTTCAAGTTTCATTCATATTGAAGTTGTCTATGGCTGAATAATATTCCATTATATGTATATACCAAATCTTGTTTATCCATTCTTTAGTTGATGGACATTTGGGTTGCTTCCATCTTTTGGCAATTGTGAACAATGTCACTGTGAACATCAGTGTGCAAATATCTGTTCAAGTCCCTGCTTTCAATTTTTTTGGATATATATTTAGGAGCAAGATTGTCGGGTCATTTGGCAATTCCATACTTAACTTTCTGAGCAGCTGCACCATTTTACATTCCCATCAGGAAAGAATGAAGGTTCCTATTTCTTCACATCCTCTCCAATGTTTGTTATTTTCCATTATTGGGGGGGAGGGGATGCCAAATTACTTTATTTGAAGGAATGTTATAAATGAGAGAACTTGGTGGCTATTGATACAACTTATAGAAAAGGTAAACTCAACATGCACGCACTGCCATTATGGCCTTGGAAGACACCCTGTGGCTCTGGGGAAGCCGGCATAAGGTTTAGCGCTCATCATCACTGCTTCCCAGAGTGTGCTTGTCAAAGAGCTACCCTGCCAAGCCAGAATGCGGGTGCCCCCATCTTGCGCTAGTTGATTACTTAGTCATCCAATTCTTTGTTGGATTCTCAATGAAGTCACAGAAGTGGGGGTCATTTTTGGCAGTGGCCAGTTTGTGCAGTTCCAGTAGTGACTGATTTACCCTTTTTTCCAAGTGTAATGCACACTCCATTGCATTCAGCCTGCTCCTCCAGTCCTCTTGCTCTGGTTTCTTGATATCCTGAAGGAAGATTCGCCTGTGTCCTTCGTTGTGCAGCTTCATTAGGTTCTCAGTATGTTCCCTTTCCTCATGAGATTGGTGAAGAAAGTATTTGGCAAAGTTCTTCAAAGCTACATCATCACAATCAAAGTAGTAAGACATCGACAGGTAGACGTAAGAGGCGTAGAGCTCCAGTTGATCTGGCAGATGATGGCAGCCTCTGAGTCCAGGTTGTAGTTCTGGGGCACCTGCAATGGGGATGTTGTCATCATGGCCTGCGGTGAGGAGAGGTATCGGTGCGACACTGGAAGGAAGCGAGCGACTGGCCAACCAGACGAGCACCCGGCCAGTTCAAGCACTATTGAAGCAGGAAACCGCGGTGACTCTCCGCGAAGACGTCTAGCCTCCATTATTTTTAATAGTAGCCATTCTAATGGGTATGAAATGGTATGGCATTATGTTTTTTATTTGGTGTGCATTTAACTTTTATAGCATATACATATTTAATTTCTCAACTGTTCCTCAGACAAACCTATGAAGTTTTATTAGAGGAGACCCTCAGCCATTAAGATTCTCTAGGAAAGTTCCCTACATGTCTCTTTGTATTTGCTTGCTTATTTTCTGACTCTCCCAATTGAACGCAAATTTCATAAGAGCAAGAGCCTATTTCATGCCTGTTCCCCAGAGCCAAGTGCCTAGTATATAGTTGGTGGTCAATAACTATTTACAAATAATTTTATTTGTAAAATTATTTATTTTACAAATAAAAAATGAATGATGTATTCTAAATAGTTCTATATTCAGTATAATTGACAGTTTAGATTTTTTAAAACTCTAAATGAATTTATTGCTGAAATGTATGAAAGAATTTTTTGTCTTTTAAAATAGAATGCATTGTCTATAATCTCTCTACCTTTTTCTTGTGGCTGCAAGGTCTTCACTGCACCATTACCCATTACTTAGTTGTATATTTTACCAAAATGATTTTAGGGCTTAAGACATATCAGGCTCTTTGCCCCTTCCAACTGACCTGGACATTTAATTCTGTTTCAATCCTTGAGTTTTCTACCATTTAAAAAAACGTCAGTGACAACTGATAATGCCAATTTTATTTCCACAAACATTTATTGCCTATGATATGCTAGATGTTATGAATACAAAAAACCAAGGCACAGTCCCAGTGTATAGGGATCATGTAATCTTATTTCTCTGATGTTAATGTAAAGGAATCTTTCTCATTTTGAATCTGCTTCTACTCTGTAATGTTACACAGTGACTTTAGGAATCGGTTGGTTAACAATGTGTATAAAGTAGAAGAAAGCAGGTGTAGAAAGAGGGCCTCCCCTATTTGCATGTTAGGAGATTTTGTATAACATCTAGCTTGGAGTTTGTGGGAGACTTTTTGAAAACAGTTTGTGTTTGATTCTTAACCATGTTTAGGAGATCCTAATCCTTTTTCAATGAGGTATTACTGTATTCCTATATGAAAGAAATTAAATTGAGGTCTAACAGAATAAATACCATGCCCAGGTTTGCATTGTTAGTTAGAGGCAGAAACAGAAACAAACACCACCTTTCTTGACTGCTAATTTTTTTTTTCATATTTAAACTTTATTTATAGAGAAGTTTTAGATTACAGAAAAGTTACATTGAAAGTATAAGGGATTCCCAAATACCTCATCCCTTCCCCTCCTACGTTTTCCCCTATTAATAACACCTTTCATTAGTGTGGTACATTTGTTACAATTGATGAACCAATATTGCAGCACTGCTACTAACCAAGGTCTATAGTTTACATTATGGTTTACATTTTGCACTGCACAGTTTTATAGGTTTTGACAAAATGTATAATGGCCTGTATCTGTCATTGCAATATCATGCAGAACAATTTCCAGTGCCCTAAAAATGCCTTATGTTCTACCCATTCTTCCCTCCCCTCAGAACCTCTGGCAACCACTATCTTTATAGCAATGTTACAAATTCTTCCATTACTACAATAACAGTAAGTCTACTTTGGCCAATGGTTGCATCTCCCCCTTATGTTTGTTCATTCCTCAATTTTGAGGATTTTTGGGATGGTGATGCCCACTCTGCTTCAGATTGAGAGGATGCTTAATTCTTATGGGGCAGATGGAAGAAACTATTTTGCTTGCTGTTGTAGATATTCTTTGGATTTTGAAGGGATGGGGGCTATCCATCATGATCATTTTCTTAATTTTCCTGGGTGAGTCCACTGAACTGGAGAGTAGGTGTTGACTGCAACTCCGCTGAGATTCAGGGCTCAACCAGCATATGAACAAGGCCAAAGATTTAAGTCTCTGGGACATATATTTAATGGGTATATGCCAATTATAGGCTTAAATATAAGGGGTAGAAGAATCATGGGTAGGGAAATTAGAAATGAGTCTAACTCTGTTACCTTGGGGAAACAGGTTAACATATATTCCAAGGTAAGGCCCACCGAAGGGGTGCTGATTTCATGGGGTTGTGTGCCTTGCCTATAGTGTCCTGATGTCTCTAGAGCTCTCAGTAGAAATCCTGTTTGACTGCTAATTCTTTGTACTTCCCACTGGACCACAGAGTAACAAAAATTTTAGTAAGCCTTGTAAATGTCTATGTGTAATCCTCCCAATAACTTCCCAAAACAGGGGATGAGAGTCACTTGTCTTTTCTTCCCTATTAAGCAGCCACCTTGCATGAATCTGCTCAAATAAAATCAAACAAGAGCAAAGAGTTGAAGGAAAGTTTTGTAACGTGTGCATAAGGAATGGAGGCTTAGGAAAAACGGCCAAAGACACGGTAGCCAGTTCAAAGAATAATTAGGTATAATTTCTTGCTGTTCTCAAATCTTAAGCTTTTATAGTTGCCCTAATATTAGTTTAGGTGGAATAAAAGCCCCAAGCCCATAGAGAATGCAGTGTCAAAACTGCTTCACTCTGGGTGGATTTGTCCTAACTACATGCTTTCCTTGGCTTCTCATTTATATTAGTTTCTACAGCCTGTGTCTCTGATCTCCTATTGTCCTGGCTTTCTGAATTTTCATGATAAATAGCGGTGTTTATGTTGACTGATGCTGTGCTGTCTCTTCATGCAAGTGTCCTGTTACTGAACACAGTAGCCAGAAGGACCTTCCCAACATAGAAATCACATCTATATGCTTAACACCTTCCACTGGCTTCCCGTTGCAATTAGAATGACATCTTAATTCTCACCACGGCCTGCAAAGGCTTTTATGGTTTGGTACCTGCCTCATCCCCTACCTGTCTCCACCTCACCTGCGATGTTCTGGCCACATTGGCCTGCTTTCTGTCCTTGCTTACTAGAAGCTTTGACTTGCAGTTCCCTCTGCCTAAATACATTTCTCCCAGAATTTCATGTGACTGCCTCATTTTCATCACTTAGGTCTTAATTCAAATGTTGTATCATCAGATAAAGTTCCGAGGCCTCCCTAACTAATGTAATGCACCCACCCCACCCCACACTGTCAGTCAATTTCTGACCCATAGAGCTTATTACAATTGGAAATTACATTTTTACTTAGATGTTAACATTTTATTTTCTTGAGCTCCATATTCCTAGGAGCTCCATAGGGACAAGGACTTCTGAATTATTATTTACTACTATTTTTCCAAAGTCTAAAATCAGTGCCTAGCACATGGTAGGGGATCCGAACTTGGTTATTAAATAAATGAATGAATAGAAACATGTGAGTTGAAGTTCAATAACTCCCATCACTGCTCAAGTACTCATGTCCTCAAGCAGTTCAAGCTTTTCTGATTAAGTGTGTTAGATTTATAGTCAAAAATGCTTGCCCACACTCATGCCAGTATGATAATTAAATAGGCCATACTAATAAGGGGGTTTACAGGTCTCCAAATATCAAGAGCAAAAGCAATGATAATAAGTACAACAATAAAAAGTACCAATACTCATCGAGCACCTGCCACATGTCAGACACTGCACTTGCTGATATTTATTTCTAACCCTCATCACAGCCCTCCAAGGTAAGTAATGGCATCCATATTTTGGAGATTGGGAAAGTGAGACCGCAGCTGGAAGGGAGAGGGGCAGAAATGAACCTGGATGTGTCTAAATCCATAGCCTGCACATATATATGTACAGGTGGATTTTGAAGTCACCTTTTTCTCAATACTACAGTTACTCAGCGATCTCTTTATTGAGACAGACACTGTAAAAGACCAACTTAGGGTGGGTCTCTGCTCTCAAGAGGATCTGCAAACACCATTAATGTGGCCAGAATGGGAAATCTGGACTAGATCTATGACCAAGTTTTCCTAAAATCCATAAGCAGCTGCTATGTGTTTGTCAGAAATCGACCAATGTTCAATTTTCAGTGGGATGTTGTTGGAGATGTGGGCGGTGGG
>JAQZBX010000475.1:0-33990 GCA_029593785.1 Cabassous unicinctus | reverse complement strand
TTCGTAAGGTCTCAAATACATTCACAGACCCCCATACTCCCCTCAGCATGCTCATCAGTGCTTATTAATAAGCTCTGACTCTGAACAGAACCTCTGTCAGGGGCTGGGGGCTAAAAGAGGCTCTCAAAGAGGGACAGGGAATGCGAGTGACCTCAGTGCTGCTGATTGCATAGGGCTGGGGACACAGTGCCCTAAGTCCTGCTCCAGCCAGAAAAGACACTGAGCAACCATCAGAAACTGAGCAACCATCAGAAACTGATGGGGAGTGGGAGGTGGGAGTCACCCTCTTAACACCTAGGGGTCAATAAATTTCCCACTTGGGGGAAAATACTGAGAGCCTTGCAAAGCATGCCAGCCTCTTTGGGATTCTTTCTGCATAGTCCTATCCTGGTTCTTGTTTATCAATAGTGAACAGCTCAGCAGAGCCTGCAACAGCAATTTCCACGGAGCTCCCTTCTCTACTGCCCTATGCTTCACTGCACTCTACCCGGAGATATGGACTGCCTAATCGCAAATACCCAGACCTGGCCCTTTCAGAGTCCAGAGGTGGGGACTGAGGGGAAAGGGGCGGCCGCATCGTGTCTTTGGCAGATGCCCGACGATGAGGCAAATGGGCTTTCGTGGAAGAAGGTGGGAGCGGGGTGTGCCCAGCTGGAAGCCGCCGGTAATTTAACACTCGCAGATGGAGACTGAGGGTGATATGATACACCCAGCTGTCTGCCACTGCTGCCTTCAAGGTCCCCCTCGGCTGCCTGGGACTGGGGATGCTTTGGGAAGGGCCTGGTGTGGGTGGGGGTGGCCTAATAAAGCAGCTGGTCTATTAGAAGATAAGCTTTGTGGAGAATCACACAATCATCCCGAATCCCCCTAATCCCAAACTTTATTGCCCTAGATAATAAGCTTTGGTGGCGACGCTCCATTGAAATATAGAATTGTCTGTAGGCTGGAGGCACCTGCTGTGTCACTCAGCTCCAGGCCGGCAACTGCTGCGCACAGTTCAGGAGCAGGTGCACGGCGCCCGCCTCGGCTCCGGGAGGGAAGGGGGACAGCCAAGGGGAACGGCAGCTCTCCCACGGAGAGCTCCATAGGCTTGCGAATATTCTCTGGGGGCTCGTGCAGGAGGCTCTGTTCTCCGGACTTGGAAAAAAAGAAGTAGGAGGCAGAGCTTGTCTGCTGGGGCCGCTGAAGCTTAGAGAAAGGACCCCTCTGTACTAAGGCACTGGGTGGTCAGTGGCCGATGGTCTCTTCTTCCCTCCAAGCAGAGGCACCTTCCCTCCCTCTTGGGCCTCGCTTCTTCTCTATTCATGCCAGAATTGCAGCCCACACAACACTAATTAATCAAACCATCAATTAATTGCTTCTATGCCTGTCTCCTCCACTAAACTAGGAAACCTTTGAGGGCAGGGACCATATCTGATTCATCTTTGTCTCCAGAGTTCCTTCGAGATGATCAAAAGGTTTTCCAAAAAGACTGGAAGCAACCTAAAGGCACATTAAATGGAATCCTGTGTACACTAAAAATAATGAGGCAGATCTATACATGCTCACAGGCAATGGGTTCTAAGGCATATTGTTAGGTGGAGATAATTTTTAAAAAATGCAAGATGCCAAACTTCATAATGTTATAAGTTAAAAACAATTCTAGTAAGGGTATTTGGAAAGGGGTTAAGATGGGTGGAAAGGAGGCTTATTTTAGACTTTAAAAACCCTTTGCAATACTGAACTTTTCAGCATGTGTGTATTACCTTTTACAAAGGTAGAAACAAATATACTTGTACACATAGAAATCCATTTGCTGAATGCATGGATAAACAAAAGGTTCATGCTCAGTTGTGTCTTTCTTCTCTTATTCATTACCTGAACATGATCTAGGACATTTGGACAGATATACCCAAAGGCATTTGCAACAGATAGAGGAAACATTTGTTATGGGTTTCCCTCAATGCAGATGGAAATTTTAGGCTGGAATAGGAATTTTTCAGTAGCCATCAAAGAGCTGAGAAATTATGGATGTGCAACTTGGAAGATGCAATGTAGGGACTTGCTGTCAGCCCTGGAATGTACAACTACAAGTGGGAAGAAACCAAAGGGGCATTTAATGAATCTATATTTGTGCCATAACGAATCTGGCAGGAAACATCTTGAAATAAACCACTCACTTCTTCCCAATTATTGTGATTAGGACACTTTGTTTCAAATTCTTCTTAACACATTTTTTTTTCTCTCCTCCATTCATCTTCTTCCCTCCCTCTTCTCCCTCAACTACGGATATAGAATACCCTTTCTAGACGATCTTGCCCTCCCTCAGATGAGCATAACCTAAATTATTTGCCTCTCTCTCTGATGGTGTATTGATTACTTCCCCATTCCCATAAACAACCCCTCAGAACCTCTCTAGGGAACTGACTGCACTAGATTAAATTAAGAGCAATCTTGGCTTTTAACAGTGCGCTTCCACCAAGAAGTTGCCTTGCAGGAGTGATTCATGAGTTAGTTTATGACGCTAGTGGCCTCTTCAAGTAAGGAAGACTGACCCCTTCCTCCAATAAAGCCTTTAGGCTACTTTGGCTGGATTTAGGGAAGCCGGAATAAATTTGGGTATATTCCCAAATACAAGATATAAAATATGAAAACAGACATTGTGTGTGTGGTCACCCACAGAACCAAACTGATAACTCCATTTAGGCAGAAGCGGTCAATCCTCATCTTTGAAAATGGTGCCCTGGGGATTACCTATTCTTTGAAGGTTAATGTGGCGATAAGAGATCTTTGTGGTTCTCCTGCTAAGCTGCTATGTACAGCTCTTGCCTGTACATTCTCATATAATGCGTGACTGTGGTCGTGATTCTTATGGGTAGAAAAACAGGAACTCCCTGCTTCCTTGCCTCAGGTGGGATTTAGGATAAAAAAAAATCTCAGTCAACCAATGAATTTAATTAATGGCATCATTTACATCTTCCACAAGGCTCTGTGCCCCCACAATCCTGTTTCTCTAGAAAACACCCTATATGTTTTCTGTGGTGTCTCTGCTGATTTTAGTTGCCTTGACGCTAGCCCAAGTAGCTTCTGAGAGGCTGAGGCAGGTGTTTGCCTTTTCAGTAATTGACTTCAGGCCAGTTAGTACACCCTTAGTTATTAGGAGCCCCCAGCCAATCTTCTCCCCAAAGACAGGATGGTATAATACAGCAAGAACTTGGGGGTATCAGGGTAGGGACTTAATGGTCAAATATAAGAATTCCCAGGTCCCTTTAGCATACAAGATGTCCAGAGCTATTCAAGATCTTCATGGGTCCCACATCATCTTCCTTTTGGAAAAAGCATCCTATATCATTGTTTCAAGTCTAATAATCCACATAAACATATTTTGTATATAAGTGTTGAGGCACAGGCAACTAGTTGGAATGTCATTACATTTGGCAGACATTCAACTAAATATTCATTTTGATTGTCAGCTTCCTTTTTAAATATTGGGACAATATTTCTTCGAGGTTCCCAACATTAAAAGTCTAACAATCGTTGTGTCCTTGCTATGTTGCCTAAAGGATAAAAGAACCCTGAAACTGTCCTTTGGCCCCTGAAGCAGTTGGTGACTGAGGCAGGATTCTGGAGAATATCATTTCCACTCATTTGAAACTTCTGAAGTGTTGAGAGAAATGTGTCAACCAAGAGTGACCCTTACACTACTCTGAACTTCAAAGGAACACTGTTTCAGTTAGCCTTAGCTGGGTAACAAACCATCCCAAAATGTTGTGGCTTGAAACAACAACTTACTACTTTTCACAATTCTTTATATTGGCTGGGAGATTCTTCGGCAGTTTCACCCAGGCTCACTCAAACAGCTGCAGGATCGGCGGGACTGAAAAGATGAGATGGTCGGCTCCCTCAGATGTTTGCCAGTTGGTGCGGGCTGTTGTTGGCTGGGGTGCCTTGCTGCTTTTCCTTGTGGCCTCTCATCTTCTAACAGGCTCCACCAGCTTCCTTGTAGGGTGGTCTCAGGACAGCATTTAAAGATGGTGGAAGTATATTGGTCAAAGCAATTCACAAGACCAGCCAGACTCTACCCCTGAATGGGAGGAGTGCAAAATTATAGTGCAAAGAGGCCTGGATGCTGGAATGGTAGGAATTTGTGGCCATTAAATAATACACCACAGCCATGCCACAAATGGATTACAGGTTCCAGAAAGGAATGTTTGGAGCCTTCCAAGAAGCTAAGGAATTGGGTCTCACTCTCTTTATAAAGTGGCTTTCCTGTGAAGGGCAGTTTAGCAGCGTTTTGGCTTAGCATCTTGAGGGACAAAGGCTGAAGAGGAATTGGCTTTCTGTGTAATCATTTCATCTTTTGTCTTGCACTGCTCATTCACTATGTGTTTTTGAAGTGAGGCTGCAGATCAGCCCTTGATTTCCAAACCAAGGAAAATCTGGGACAGGTGCCTTGCTTTATCACTGGTGGAGGGTTGGGGTGGGAGGAGGAAGTTACAGTGATTGAATGAAACTGTGGCAGTGTGGAGTAGTGGGTAGGAGAGTGGGCTCTAAAATCAAAATGCCTGTTTGAATCCTGGCTTGTCCATGTCCTGGCTATGATATATTGAGCAACAGACTTAAACTCGCTAAGCCTTAGCTGCTGCTTCTGTAAAATGGGGGTGATCATAGCATTGTGTGTATGTGTGTGTGTGTGTGTGGTGTGTTTGCATGTGGATTCAATGAGATAATGTCATTTTGCTTCGATATTTGGCATTTGGTATTTCTTAAATATTAGTTCTCATTTTCCACTCAACACAGAATTCAAACTAAAAGCAGTTGCCTAAAATGACGATCTTAAGATGTATTTATAATCTAATACCAATACAAAAATAACAAAGAAAAATTCAACTTCCGTCAGTTAGCCTGACACTTAAAGCCCTGCCAACCAGGTGTAATATGGGCGAGGGTAGCTGGAAAAGGGCCTGCCTTTTATAGCCTAGCCAACCTGGATTCTAATCCCGGCTCTGCCTCTTGCTAACTGCATAATATTGAGCAAATTATTCACTTCTGTAAGCCTCAGTTTTCTCGTCCACAAAGCACATATAATAATAACCACTTCAAAGGAGTAGATGTGAGAATTAAGGTTAACTTATGTAAAACACCTAGCACATAGCAGGTGTTAAAAATATACCGGTTCTCTCCTCTCCACTTTTTGAATTTCCAATTTCCTACTTGAGTTTAAACAATTAATCCAGGGGTTTTTGAACACTATGTAGAAGACAGTGACTGATTTGACTCTAAAAGGTTTTTGTTCATTTGTTTATTTGTGTGAGTTTCGGGGTCTTTTACTGGAAGTCGCAAAAAGAATAAGCCTCTCCTCTCTTGAAACATAAAATGTGTTTTGTCCTTTTTGCCTGTTCTCACTGTTCTGTCTCTTTATGGAAAAGACCCTGAACAGGCTGCTCACCCCATTAATACTAAAGGCTGTGAGTTTTCCAGTTCTACTGAACTCTGCATGACCCTCACAGACAATAATTACTTTAACATAGGTTAGGCAACAGCAACAAACTTGTCTGAAAATAAGCCAAGGCTTAAAATACAACTTAACCTGGGAGATTTAAGTAGGTAAGGAAGATGGCTTCTCTCCGGAATTGCTTCTTGATTAATCACCCCATCTGAGGTCGTTGGAAAAATGACAGTTTTCAAACAGGGCTTTAAATGTCTCCTGTTCTACTTTCCCACACTGGCAGGAAGCCAGTTCCTGCAAATTGATGGTTCTTAAAGGGGACAGGTTCCCTTGGATTGAAATGCTTCAGCTCAGGAAGGAGAATAGGATAGTGCTAGATAGATAGATAGGAGGGAGTTTTCATTCTCCTCATTTAAGGTTTGCCCACTCTCATGATAAGCCCCAGGAGCAGCTGATCCTGGAGGGGGAAAGAAGACGCCATCCCCAAATCTTGCAGTATCTGGGGAAGAAGTGTATATTTTCAGGTGGACTCAAGGCTCAAGGCAAACAGGCTTCAATGTGTCCATTTCCTTCCTTCCAGTCACATTATCCCATGTCTTGCTGTCTACACTTGGGTCCCAGCATTTTATTGACTTGGCTATAGTCTGCCTTCTGTCTGTCTTGCTTGCCTCTGATAAACCTAGGGTTTCTCCAAGCTACCACTTCTCATAATAACTATGCCCTGATGTGGGGAACCTTCAATTTGTGGCCATTCCAGAGATAACCTCCCATCTACATTTGTTTTCCTCGCTCAAATTAATTATAAAGCATCTGGGTCAGAGTCTTGCCTCTTTACCCACTGCTGGCCACCCACTGAATCACTGAAAACCAGTGGCCGGTGTCTTCCCCTCTGTGTCCTTGCTAATGGTTTCTGCTCTTACTGCACCCTGAGCATGGTTTCTGTGGTCTTTTGGTGACTTGGCTTTATTGGCTAGGCCTGAAGTATCCCTCCAGGATGCATGGATTTTTAGACCAGAGCTCCATCTTGGACTTGAGGAAGAGCGTTTTGACCTTTTCTTTGCCACCTCAAACCAAATCAGCCTTGTACAGGGATAGTTTGAATTACTAGTTTTAACATGTTCTTCATCAAAACCCTAGAGTTTTCCAAAGGATTCTCTGGGGATCTCCTGCTTGGCATCACTGGGAGCAGTTCCACTCTGATCAGTCTTGTGTACCGCATGGGATTCCTCCTCAGATTATCCCCTTTGCCTACAACACTCGTCCCCGAGATATTTACGTAACTCATGCCTTCTCTTCCTTCAGGCCTCTGTTCAGGTCTTCTCTATGATCACCCTATATAAAACGGCAGCACTACCACCCCCAATTTTTATACCCCTTACCACAGAACTTATACCATCCAACATTCTATATAGTTATATTCTTTATGGTAATGTAAGCTCCCATGAGTTTTTGTTTAGTATTTCATCCCCTGCAACTGAAAAAAAAAAAAAAAAAGGGAACCCACAGGAAGTTCTCAATAAATTTTTGTCCAATGAATAAATTATACTTAAAGAATCATAGAGTTCTAAGGTATTACAAGGTGTCTTGTTTGTCACAAGACAGAAAGGCTTCCATTGGAGTTTTCTTTTTTTAATCCCTTATTTCTTTTAATTCTATTTTTAAATAATCATAAATTTGATGTCTCTTGGTGTGCAGTTCTATGAGTTTTAACACATGCATATGTTTGTGTAACCATCACTACAATCAGGGTACAGAACAGTCCCATCACCTTTGTAGTCACACATTCCCGCTACCCTAACCCCTTTGTAGTCACACATCCCCCTACCCTAACCCCTGGCAATCTCTAAAATTGTTTTGAGAATATAAATGGAATCATATATAAATGGTATATAACCTTTAGAGACTGTCTTCTTTCAGTTGGTATAAAATGCCTTTGAGATTCATCCATGTTGCTGTGTGAATCAACTGTTTGTTCCTTTATATTGCTGTGTAGTATTCCATCATATGGCTATACTACACAGTTTGTTTATCCAATAACCCATTGAAGGACATTATTTCCAGATTTTGGTTATTATAAATAATGCTGCTATAAACACTTGTGTATACAGGTTTTTTGGTGTGTGTGAACATAAAGCATCATTTCTCTAGGGTAAATACCCAGAAGTGGCATTACTGGACCATATGCTAAGTATATGTTTAAATTTGTAAGAAACTGCCAAACTATTTTTGAGTGGCTGTGCCATTTTGCATTCCTACCAGCAATGTATGAGAGTTCCAGTTACTCTGAATCTTCATTAATGCTTGATATTGTCAGGCTTTCACGTTTTACTTATTTTGTTTTTGTTTCTCAGACCATTCTAAAGGTGTCTCCTTATGGTTTTAATTTCCATTTCCCTAATGGCTAATGAAATTGAACATCTTTTCTCATGCTTTTTTTGCCATCCTCTTTGGTGAAGTGTCTGTTCAAGTTTTTTACATTTTCAATTGGGTTGTTTCTTACTGCTGAATTTTACAACTTCTTTATGTATCTGGGTATAAGACTTTTGTTATTTGCAAATCTTTTCTCCCACTCTGTAGGTTGTCTCTTCATTTTCTAGATAATGTTTTCACAGAAAAGAATGTTTTAATGTTAATAAAGTCCAATTCATCAATATTTCCTTTCATGGATTGTGCTTTTGGTATCATAGTTCAGAACTCTTTGCCTAATTCCAGGTTATGAAGATTTTTTTTCTCCTTTGTTTACTTCTGAAAGTTTTATAGATTTGTATTTTACATTTAGACTGATGACCCATTTTGAGTTAATTTTTGTAATGGGTGAGAGTGAAGATTAGGTCAAGGTTTATTTTTCTACACGTGAAGTCCAGTTGTTCCAACACCATTTGTTGAAAAGACTATCCTTCCTTCCTTGGATTGCCTCTGTAACTTTGTTAAAAGACAATTGGGGAGGGGCGGATGTGGCTCAAATGGTTGGGCATCCGTCTCCCATATGGAGGGACCTGGGTTCGATCCCTGGGACTTCCCGGTAAAAATAAAGGAAAATATAGAAGGCACGTGGTCCAACAGGTCCCATGCGCGGGTGCGCCATCAGGCCCTGCAAACGAGTGAGCGCCCCAGATCCTGCGTGTGGGTGCGCCATCAGGCCCTGTGTGCGGGTGTGCCACCAGGCCCCGCAAGCAGATGAGCCTCCAGGCCCCGCGCGAGTTCACCATCAGGCCCCGTGAGTGGGTGCGCCGTCAGGCCCCGCCAAACCATGCAGCAAAATGATGACATAATAGGAGAGTGACACAAGGGAGAGTCAAGACAAGACGTGCTGGAAAACCAGGAACTAAGGTGGCACAGGCGGTAGGATGCCTCTCTCCCAGATTGGAGGTTCCCAGGATCTAATCCTGGTGAAGACAGGAGGAGAAGGATGAGAAGAAAGGGCAGGAAACACAGAGAATTGCCCAGCAAACGGACACAAAACAAGCAAAAATGGGGGTGGGTGGGTGTAAAAATTTGATAAAAGTGAAAGAAAAAAGACAATTGGGGAAGTGGATGTGGCTCAAGCAGTTGGGTGCCTGCCTACCACATGACAGGTCCTGGGTTCGGTTCCTGGTGCCTCCTAAAGAAGACGAGCAAGACAGCAAGCTGATGGGATGGGCTGGTGCGGCGAGCTGATGTAGCAAGATGATGCAGCAAGATGATGCAACAATATGACACAACAAGATGGCGCAATGAGGAGACACAATGAGGAAACACAATGAGAGACACAACAAAGCAGGGAGCAGAGGTGGCTCAAGCAATTGAGCACCTCCCTCCCACATGGGAGGTCATGGTTTCAGTTTCTGGTGCTTCCTAAAAACAAAAAAACACAAGAAAAACAAATGGAAAAACCAACTCAGGGGAGCCGATGTGACTCAGTGATTGAGCACCGGCTTCCCACATACAAGGTCCCAGGGTTCAATCCCCGATCCCGGTACCTTAAAAAAAAAAAAAGTCAATTGGCTCAACTTGTGAGTCTTATTTCTGGACTTTCTATTCTGTTCCATTGAAGTCTATGTCTATCCCTTCACCAATACCACTCAGTTTTCATAATGTTTTTATAGTGATTGTTAAAATCAGGTAGTATGAATCCTCCAATTTTATTCTGGAATCATTTTCTAACCCCTGTCACTGTGTGCTACAAAAGAAGGAAAACGAAATGCATAGAAAAAAAATTATTGAGCATTGACTACATGCTAGGCAGTAAATCATGAGACTTTATAGGATGATTTAATTTTCAAAACAATGCATTTGAGGCAGGTATTATTTACCAGTTACCTCTGAGGGAACTGGGCACCAAATAATTTTAACACCATGCCCAAGGCCATATAGTCAATATGTGGCAGAGCCAGGGCTCAAACCCAGGTCAGCCTGACCCTCAAGCACACACCCTTTCTTCTACACAATGGCTCATGTCAAATCTTCCGTATTTTGGAGGAATGGACTATGCTTGAGAATGCTTTGGAGGCCCTGCTGGATTTAATTCTTAAAAATCATTTATATTAAGAAAAACTCTCCTGGGGTTTCCCAAAGGATATTTTGTTCCCATGGTAAGATGCAAACATATTCCTGATTATTTATACAGACTAAACAGAAGGTTTAGTTTGGCCTCTTAGAAAACAGTGCTGAGTTAATAATAATAGATTGTCACACTGGCTACAGGAAGATAAATAATCAAGGATTATAAGTCTTTAATTTAATATAACTTATTTTCATTAATTAAATGCCAATTACCTGCTTGTCTTTCCTAGGAACTGGCCTTTGCAATCAATCTTTTCAGAAACATATACACATGGTCACAGAGGTATTAATATCACTCTCAAGATTTACAGGCACTAGACTCCTTGGCTTCAACCATCCTCAAACACTCTGCACTGTAACCGCAGATA
Source organism: Cabassous unicinctus (assembly GCA_029593785.1). NCBI lineage: Eukaryota > Metazoa > Chordata > Mammalia > Cingulata > Chlamyphoridae > Cabassous > Cabassous unicinctus. The sequence continues at coordinate 23,652 of JAQZBX010000475.1, read as the reverse complement.
ATCGTCATAAATTTCCTGATCTTTGACCGAACTGGTTCTTAAATTTCCATTCTCTAACAGACTTGAGAAGTTCCTATTTATCATACCCAGACGCTTACTTCTAAGGATCACCGTGTTCCAGCAAGGCTCTGGATTTCAGATCTCTGACCCATCCCCCTACCTTGGGCTTTTGCTCTTTCTAATAGATGAGAATCCTTGGGGACTAAGACAGTACGCTGTCCTCTGACTCCCTCTGACGTAAAGCAAAATCATTCGTTCATGACAATATAACCTTGCAAAGTACCTAGAGCAATTTTACCTGTCAGAAGCCTTTTGAATGCTCCATAAGCACTGGTTTAAGCATCCAATGGCAGCAAATATCCACTAATATTCCCATTCCAACTTTCAGCAGCTGGCTGTATGTGTGCGCATGCCATTTTTAAAAAAATTCTTAGCTTCTAGACTGCTCATTCCTCATGCTTGTACATAACTAAATATTTTATGGTTGCTGTAAATTTAGCTTTTGCAAGTGGCTGGTGTTGGTTTGCTTCGCAGAGCTGGTCTGGAATATGTGCCTCCTAATTCCTTATTTCAGTGCAACAAAACAAGGTGGCAGAGGAGGAAACCGAATTTATTGAGGGAAATCCCAGGTTTACTTACTAGCACAGAATCATAGCTTCCCACATGTGATCAGCTTCCATCCCTTCTTTGCTAATGTTTAGATTGGGGTGCCCAGAATAGAATTATCTCCATCTCAATCATTAGTTGCTCTTTTTTGTTTGCTTATTTTTTAATTAAACTCACTGTTATGCATGCGCATGCAAGGTAAAATTCAGAGTGTATAAAAGTAAAAGGGAAAGTAAAATATCCCATTCCCTGTCTCAATTCCAAGGCAACTTCTTTAACTGCGACTAAAATTTAGATAATATACTTATGCCTCTATTTCCAGATATAACAAATTTCTGTAGTAACTATTGATTCTCAATCTTACATCTCTCTTCCTTTTCTCTACCTATAATTTTTGTCAGTTATATTGTTATTGTCACATTATCAAGGTTTATATTCTGCCCTGTAATTGTAATTAAACTTTTGTGCTTTTTATATAATATTAATCTTGAAAACCAACAGCATTTACAATGTGATTAAGTAAATATTATTCACTAGAGGACAAATTATTGTGATAATACAATAGAAATGTATAGAAATTAAACTCTGCTGCTCAAATGGAATGATCAGTGTCACAAAAGGATCCTCTTCTTTTTCTACCTTATTGCTATTTTCTGAGTCATGCTCATCTGCTACTATTTCTTGTATGCTTGTTTGACTTTTACTTTGGATTCTGTTTTTAGTTTTCTGGAGCACCTCCTATAGTAACTTTTTCTTATGGAGTACATAGGTGATGAGCATTCTGTAGTTCTTACATATTCATAAATGTTTTAAGTTTTGCCTTTACATTGTTTGATGTCATTGGTTGAATTTGCAGTATTAGATTTCAGTTACTGCATCCTGTATGCAGAAACTCTAATAATCCCTAAATTCATTGCTTCACCGATTACCGTGAGGTTCCTCACAGATTGTGTGAGATTCAAGTGAGATAAGTTATGAAACAACCATTGACACGCATAATCATATATATAATGATTTGATGATGGTAGCTCACATGTGCCGGGCACTGTGCTAAATTCTTTGTACCCATTTTCTCAGTTACCTCTTTCAACAATCCTATGAGATCTGTATTGTGATCACTCCCATTTTAATAATGAGGAAACTGAGGCTCAAAGAGATTAAGTAATTTGATCAAAACCTCACACTAGTAAGTGGGGCCATGTCTTGAACCAAGCCTGCCTGTCTGACTCCAAATCTCATGTTCCAAGCATGATGCTATAAATGTGAGCTATTCACAACCACCATCATCATCTCGAGTTCATCTCTTCAACGACAGCTACCCTGTGACCTGGCTTAACCATGTAAGTGAAAATCAGTCTGTTACAGATATTTAATGTGGGCAGGACCAAACATCTTGTAAGAGGTGCTTCATAGCTTTGTTTTATCAATTCATTCCTTGAATTTGAAGAATCCAGTTCTCCAGTTTGTAGGAAACAAAGGAAAGTGGGCTGGGGATTTGTTAATGTCATTATCTTAGCAGTTAAATATGGTACTACTGATTCCAATCAGTGCCTCCAGGGCTACGAATATTTTTGCTTTTTTTTTCTCTTTAGGAGCACAGATAGATTTGCCTGAATTCACTCACATTCTTCAATCAATCTCCATGGTCATGCTGATGACAGTTACTAATAAAGTGGTCAGGCTGGAATTGTTTGGTATCTTGGATAAGAATAATGAATAATACTTGTGAGGTTCGCACTCAAACTTGTCCTCATTAACACACTGCTTTGACCTAGACTTAATCTACTCCATTCACATTCCTAAAACGGATAGCTCTAGGTGCTATATCACATGGGAATAACCATTCACTGAATAACAAACAGCCAATCAGATGAGTTTTTACTAAATATCAAACAGAAGGTCCATGAACAATTGTTACTGAGGTACCTGGAGATTCTCGGGTTCTTTGTCTCCTTACACTTGCATGCCTCTTGGTATTTACTGCGTGTCTTGTAAGAAACCTCTTTTCTCTTAAACAAATTGGAATAGGTTTTTGTTCCTTACAATCAATATTAAATTTCTTTAATATTAGAAAGAACTCTTTGAAAGTACGAAGGCAAAGATCCGTCAGTTAAAGATGTAAAGTGGTATGTACAAGACTTGAAAGAGTTAACTTGCCCACTAAGACTAAGTTGTTGATCTCCTTCTCTTAAGATGAGCCCAGCTTAATTTTGGTTGTTTATAAATGGCATTTTCATTCAGGAGGCACGAGACATACGTGAAAAATGTGAGGACAATCATATGTCTTATAAAGAGCTAACTGTTTGTGAAAGATGCTCTGCCAGTGAAACACACGAGTGTGAAGTATACTGCTTGCTCTTCTATAACAATTTCATTAAACCATCAACCTTACACCAAAACAATGTGAAAAAGCAGAGTGTGTCTTCTTTGACCTTGACAGGATTTAGAAACATTAAAAAAAGATCAAATACTCTTTTTAAAATAAACAACTTTATGAATACCTAGTCACCCTGCATACTAAATTCAAGCACAAGAATTATAAGCTGGCCATTTTCTCATTAACACTGTTGTTAATTCTTCATGCTGTATCCAATTTTCTCCATGTCTCAGACAAACCACTTACTCTAATTTATTAGCCCAAGAATTGCCGAATTACAAAGGTAGGAAAAAAATGACATGTTTCTCCTTTCCTCCAGAATTAGACTTCCCTCAGAAGGAACTGGAATTCTTCACTCAAGGAATCATTTTTTTCCATCCCTTAAATTGGTATTTTATCAAATCTCTGGTCTCTGGAATGTTGGCAGACATTACCCAGTGTAGAATGTAATGTACTGTTTCGTGTCTTTGTAAAAGTCATTTTGCATTTATCTTTAGAATTATTTTATCATTTTACGAACAGTTTAACATATTTGCTCATGTGTAAATGGACAATGGGTGAAGATTACAGAAGCTTCATTTGCAGTGAAGACTTCATACATAGTCTCAAAAAGAATTGGTTGAACTACCAGTTAAAAGATTATAAATTGCGGATACCAAATTAGGATCATGATCTCTAACCTTTAAGATATTGCTTTTAAACAGAGCAGACAGAATAGTTCTGGAAGAAAAAAAAAAAATATATATATATATATATACATAAATTCATACATACATTCCCTCTCTCTCTCTCTCTCTCTCTCTCTCCAGCCTAAGAAATAGAGTCCTGAAACTCAGCACTGTATTGGAGAAGTATTATACCTAAAGTCTTGAGATTGTAGTTATGTCTTTAACAGTGATTAGGGAGATACATAATTGTGGAGAGAAATGTTCTGATTGACTAACTGGGAAGAAAAAGGAGATGCCACAAAACTTTAAGAAAGTTCAGGAGCTTCTCAAAGCTTTAAGGTGGCCAAGACCATGGCCTATGGGAAATGTATTCCAGTCTTCATTATTTGGTTGTCCATTCAACATCACCTTGCACATGTCAATGTTAGTATTAGCCAGAGAAGTTCTAAATCGTTGAAGATTATAGAGTGCACTCATGTACCTGTTTTGAGATATATCATCCAAACAATGAAAGTTTAAAAGGCCTAAAACTTTAATTTCCAAGATTTAACATTAGCCAGACCTCTCTGGCTTATAGACTACATACTCCCAACTACAGGATCCAAAGATCAGTGACTTTGCATTCATTCTTTTTCCAATAAAACATATTTATCATCAAACATGCTTCCATTAATTTACTGATAACTTCTCCTGTTTATACACATCATGGCCAAAAAGAAGAGTCATAAAAATAAAGCCTATGGTCTGTAAAATCACAAAAGTAGATTGGGACTATATATTATAGGACAGCAGGTAGAAAAAATGGAGTCACCCCACTGATTTTCATGCTGGTCACTTAGAGAAATACAGGTTCTTTGCCAAGTCACAGCTGTGCTAATAAGCTAGTGGTTAGGGATTTGGTTAGATCCTCTTTTTGGCCTAACTCTGGACTAAATCTTATGCTAAGTAGAGTGCCCGGTGCAGGGTGGCCCAAGATAAATAGTTGAACTATTGCGTGGCTGTATTCAATCTAATATCTCCCATTACATATCACTGGCCACTAAAAACACCTGAAAAGATAGATATTGGGTGTGTCATCCCACTTCCAAACCTTATCCTTAGAATGAGGACTAACAAAACCTCTTTGACTTCAGGTGAATAGTAGAAGCATTTTCTAACAAACAAAAATAACTGTACATAGAATCAACCAAAGAACAACAAATATAATCTTACAGAATTTTAGATGAAAAAGAACTATATAATAGAAAAAAATGACTAACATATGTCTTTCTCCAGAATTGCCTCTAAGTCAGCAATAATTATTTGGGGGGCAGTGAAAGAATATTTCTATTGAATTGCTTTTGACATTGGTCCTAAGCGGTGGTGATGAAGGGGTTCTTCAAATAGCTTTGAGAATGCTGAGCCTTAAAAACAGCAGGTGATGTCCTCAGCATCCTAGCCAGCTATTCACTACAAATACCACCAACAACCGCAGAGCTACTGGCATGGATATAAATATTCATATCAATAAATGGGATACTGCTGAATTCACAAGTATAGTTGGAATAGCCTGCATATTGTCACTTCACCGGAGATACCTAATTTATTTCTTGGGAGAGATCTTCTCTAAGAATAATATTCTCACAAAACAGTCTCTCATGTGGCATGAGAAAATCCCATCATAGATAGATTGTAAGGAGGGGTTCAGCTCTCATGGTCCCCTATAAAAGTCAGTAGGCCTCATATTAACGAAACAACCAGGTGATTCACCTGCCCTCATTGTTCAAGGGTTTCCTGAAATCAGAGAAGATAAATTATCAACTTATAGTTTAGAGAGAGAAAGTGATTGAAGGATATATACAAGTCACACCTATTGGCTTGAGAAATCAAAGGTTCATTCAGTTTTAGACCTGTGCCTCCTGCTTTCTCTCCTTCCTATTCCCATTCTCACACTCCCACTTCACCTTTTTATGGAGTAAATTTCTCTGCACATTCTATGAACTGAAACTTATTTTATTGCTATTCCCGGGTGTTTATATATATATATATCACCCTTCTTTGGGAAGATGATCTATTAAGTAAAAATGCAAGAAAGAACTACAACGCCAATCTACCATACTTCTGAAGCTTCTCAGAACTTACAGATTCCATTCCTAATATATGAAACAACATATAGCTACCACTGCAATCAGCCATCTTGTGATTAGCTTTAGATTTTTATTTTGATTATTCAGCCCTTTAGAAAACAATGTTCTTATCATTCTGCACACCTTATTTCATTTCTATTGTTACTATGAGATTTAGCCAGTCAAGCAAAGAGGTAATTTGTTATATATTGGGTACAGTATTATTGAAGTAGACACACACTCACCAGACATCCTTTAACACAGAAACAAAGTATGATGGGTATCATAATGTTTCTTATTTCTACAGAAATGATTTAGACAAATTTTCTCAGGTGAAATCCTCCAAGTTTATTCTTTTAACTTTTTGAGGCAAGAAATAAAAAGGAAAATGTGGTATTTCAAATCATTGTCACAATTTATTAGTGCTACAGATAGCAGTACTGTGTTTAATGTCCCAGGATCTCTGGACCATTTGATGTTTCAAACCTTTTATTCTCATTATCACCATCACCTAATAAGACAGGAACTATGTAAAGCAGCCCTTTATGGTGTTTGAGACTGTGACATATCTTACTTGGAAAAAGCCATACTCTGCCTTCTCTGAAGGAATTTTCAGCAGAGAATTATCTTGATGTTCCTATTTATTTTCCATTCCTGATCTATGCAAAACTTTGAGGGAGAAGGAGCTAGATGTCTCCAGCATAGGAAGATGGAGTTCAAGGAAGTGGGGTGAATTGAAAGAAGGGAACGGGACTGTACTCAGGCATGTAATGACTTTTCTCTTCCTGATGAACCTGAGCTCCAGAGGTCATGGGGGGAATCTCATTGTGGGCTCAAATGCCTACCCACAGCATTGCTGGCCAAGCCCTGGATTCCACACCCTATAATCCTACCTTAATGGCCACACCCACAGGATTTCAAGGTTTTACACTAAGGAGTTACAGAACCACAATGAACACCTGGACCAGCAACCCGGGAAACACATGTCAAAGCCAGCCCTCAATACAAGTCTGGATCAGCACAGAGAAATAAGTGCTCAGGGGTAGTATTTCTCCAGAGAGCTATTTCAGATTCCACATAAGAGTAACTGGTGGCCTTGGATAAATCATTCCTCTCATTTATGTGCTAAACGGGAGAAAACAAGTCAACAACTGATGCATGCAAAAGCATCTGGAGGTGATGGATGGAGACATTATGGTGTATTTTGTCAATGGCATGCCATTAGAGAAAACCATTTCATAGAGTAAATTAAGAAAACAAACCAGCTACGTGATACACTTGGAAAAACCAGACCGGTTTTTCTTCTCCAGGAATGAAGCTACATGGAATTGACATTATCATTTTCATACAGACCCCCCTTCCTAGGTTAGCTGCCTGTGTCTGCCTGAAACTTATACCCCCATCTCACACTTCCGAATACCTATCACCACAAATTGGAGAGACGTGTATCACAGACCCTGATTTTCTTCAATTGCTGCCTTGAACTATTATTTAAATCTCTTATTGCTATTTAACATCATGCATTAATATCTTATTTTCTCTGCCAAATTATAAGGCCCTTTCATGGCGAAGACTGGATCTTACTACCTCACCTGGCTTCAAAAATAAATGTTCAAAAATAAATGTTTATTGATTTCATCCGTGATTAATTTCCTTTAATTTTCTCACATACCCAGCCACTGCCAACCAAACACTGACTATTTCATTAAGAAGGCATTTCTTTGGAGTCACATGCTGGGAATGCAAAGACAGAAGGCACTGTCACTGACCTCAGGAAGGTCACAGGCAGACAAGCAGCAATGAGAAGTAAATGTGGGAGGCTATGACAGCACAAAAGAGGGGTGTTCTGGGTGGAGTTAGGGGGATCCAGGGACAGCTTCTGGGCAACTGGAATCCCCTTCAGGATTAAGTGGTTGCTACCTGAGCATTATAGCCAGCATGGGCAAGGGCATGTTTGTGAGACCAAGTATGAAGCGTTTGGGTACAAGTCATTGGCTATTTCAGGAGCTTCTACTGAGCAGCTCACCTATTCCCAAGGTCAGCCACTAAGGTCATAGCAGAAATGGGCTATGAAATCACAGGCTCTTTTCCTTGGTAAACAGGCTCTGAGAGTGTTCGGATGCACCTCATGGTAAGTGTGGCTTCATAAAAATCAGAGCTGATTGATGTGGAGGAGGCTCTCTGCCTTCGAGTGTTTAGTCTACCAGGGCTTTTAGTACCGCTGTGGCTGGGCTTCCTAATGGAAATGCATCTCTCTCTCTCACCATTACTCAGATACAGATGCTCTCGGATATGAAAAAGGCCTTTTCACTTCAAGATTTTTGTCTTGTAAGGCATCCCTAAATCAGGAAGGAAATGAGGAGGAGTAGAGAAGAACCTACTGTAAGTGTTTTGTCAGGTAGTTCAAAGAGGAGAGACAGGAATTTAAAGAGCTCAATTTATGTATGCCTTGGGTTTGCAGGTCCATTACCCATTCCAGTTGTGGAATTTGCTTTTTTTTGTGTGAGGGCTGTGCCTACTATACAAAATATTTCTGCCTTCTTTTTTTTTTTTCCTTAAATAATTACAATGGACAGAATTAATAAAAGCTTGAATTAAATCATTAAGTTCATTGGGTCTCGGACTCTACTGATACTGCTATATCAATTCTGACAAATCCATGTGAGGTAGGAATTATCTCCCCATTATACAGGTGTGGAGTCCGAGGTTGAGAGAAGTGAAATAGCAGGATTACCCGGCTGGTAAACACCACAACTGGGATCTGAAGAGAAGCATGCGTGATGCCAAAGTTGGGAGCCTTTACCAACCTTGGCATCCTGCAGACCTGACATACATATCAAAATGCATGACAAAAAAAAAAAATGATGGAGCTGCTAAAGGTCTGAGGTGAAAAGGCAGAAGTCATGCACCCATCTCTCTTGAAGGAAGAGGCATTGGGTGCCCATAAGAGTTGACAACTCATAGGCAGCCTGGTTGAAGGGAAAGAAACGAACCTTTGAAGGCAAACTCGGAAGCCAGACTCTGAGGTTTCTTTTGAATAATCTGGTTTTCTTCTCACAAAGGGGCAGCTTGCTCTCTGCTACAAAATCACATTATGCCTCGGCAAACTGACCTCCCCATCTTTCATTATTCCCGGAATGTCAAGCTGAAAAAGCAGTGCATGCTCAAAATTAAGCGTCCAAATTCCAATCTGGCACGCTCTAATTCGCTGTGTGGCCGTGATGGGTGTACTGAACCCCTTTGAATCTCTCACGATCTGCAGAGGCTGACTTCTTATGGGCACCAGGAAGAGCAGGGATTCTTGGGAAAGCTTCTGAATCACTTGTTTTTTTTTTCTTCAATGGAAAGCAGGATAGGAGGGACAAAGTGGAGGGGACATTTAAAAAAGGAGGAGAAAATGTAACTCTAAACTCCTGGAAGAGACATGCTAGAGAACTGACACACACAGCAACCCTGCTTCTTAATTATCAGGTAAGAGAAAATTTTTGTGTAGAAACCGACATCTAAAAGTGGTCCCGGAGCCTTTTTTGGATCCTGTCTGCTCCTGGACCCCTCCCCAAATAGAATGTCCTCCTACCCTATGTCCAGCAGAGTTCCACATGCCTCAGCTCATGGACAAATTCTCCAAAGTAGATCATAATTCACTTTGGTTTAATAAATAATTTTTAGGCAAGTGGGAAAAGGGCATGAAAAGAGGTTGGGAAATCAAAATAATATGTGGGTGTTCACTCTGTGAAGCTGGGCATCCTTGCTGGGTTAGGGTGGAGGATGAGGGCATTAGTCTGGGGCACAGCAAGTATTTTATCTGTAATTCACAATCCCCAAGTCCTCTGAGCTTCCATTCTCCCTACTCAAGACCTGGGTCACAGTTTTTATTAAGTGATGGAGATGAAGGCAGGCTTAACGCAGGTCACCTGCCAGAATACCAGTGCCCTGCTTCTTAAAGGGATTTCAGCAACCCCAAACATCTTTATAAAACAAAGAGGATTGATTCCCTATTTCCTGGTGTGGTGGTTTGAAGCTGTATGTACTTCAGAAAAACATGTTCTTAAATTTAATCCATTTCCATGAGTGAAAACCCTTGCAAACAGGACGTTTTGATGAGGCAACTTCAGTTAAGTTCTGACCCACCTCAATCAGAACAGGTCTTAATCCTCTTACTTATAAGAGAATGAAATTCAAAGAAAGAAAAAAAATAGCCATGGAAGCAAGAAGCTGAAAGCAATGAGAGAAGGGAGAAACAAGCAGATGCTGCTATGTGCTTTGCCATATGGAAGAGGAGCCAAGGATTGCTGGCAGCTAGTCTTTGGGAAGAAAGCATTGTCTTGATGATGTTTTGATTTGGGCATTTTCACAGCTTCAAAACTGTAAGCTTGTAAGCTAATAAATTCCCATTGTTAAAGCCAGTGCATTTCATGGTATCTGCCTTAAGCAACCTAGGAAACTAAAACACCTGGAGCGGCTTAAATGTACAGTTTCATTTTGGGATGATGGGAAAGTTTTGGTAATGGATGGTTGTGATGGTAGCACTACATTGTGAACATAATTATCAGCACTAAGTTATATATGAATGTGGTTAAAGGGGGAAATTTTAGGTTGTATATATGTTAGCTAGAATACAAATTTTTAAAAAAAGATCCACAACACAAACATGAACCCTAAGTTAAACCATGGACTACAGTTAATAGTACAATCAGTTTTAACAAATGTACCACACCAATGCAACGTGTTAATAATAGGGTGACATATGGACACCCTGTAGATTATGCATGATTTTTCTGTAAACCCACAACTTCTCTAATAGAAAGGTGGGGACTGAGAGGAAAAATACTGAAAAAAATATTCACTAATTGAGAAGGGGATGGTAAGGAGGGAGTGGAAAGATTCCAAAGGGAGAGGGATGCTATGGGAAATGTCCAAATCCATGGGAGTCATTTTAAGCAATTAGAAAGAGGACAGACTCCATCCTCTTTTGAGATTAGAAGGGATTTTGTAAAGTATGACGCCAAATTGTAAAGTCAGTGTGCATATGCCCTTGGGGTTCATCATATTCTTAGTTTGTTACAGGTTCCAAGGTATGCAAACAACCACATTTTCTCAGAAACGATGGGACCTGTGCTCCAGCGAGGGAGGAATCAACAGAGAGAATTCTGCCTGAGAATCTCTGAGATCTTATTTAACAAATACATGTATACCCCTTACGATATGCCAGGCAGCGCTCTACAAATATACCTCTACACTCTATACACATACAAGCTCTACACTTGTGACAACTTCATTATCATCTCCATCTTACTGAGAGGGTAACTGAAGGCATCAGGGTTAAATCAAGGTGGAGCCAGGGTTCGGGCAGGCATTCTGGCTCCGAGTCTGTGCTCTTACCCACTACACTGTGTTGTCTTTCAAGTAGAGAGGAAGAGGTCCAACCAAACATGTCACAGAGTCCCACTGCAGGATGCTCCTGGGGCTGCTACAGGAGCGACGGGAAGTATCTCCAGGACCATACTAGTTTTATGTCAGCTCCTGGGGGTATCAACTTTTCTGGTCCAGAGATAGGGTGATGGAAAGAGTATGGTGCTAGGTAGTTAGCTAAAGCTGTTTTTCAATTTTCTTTTATCCTGTTTTATTGTAGAAACATATAGTATATATAACACAAAATTTCCCATTTTAACCGTTTCTTAGTGTGCACTTCAGTGGTTAGAAAGACCTGGTTTTAACCTTCCATTTTCCTTTTGGAACCTTAGTTTCCTATCTAAGTAAATGGGGCTAATGTGGCTTCCCCAGGATTTTGTGAAGATGCAAAACAAAATAGGAACTGTGCTCAGAAGAGTGCCTGGAGATGGAAGGTGTCCAGTTCGTGAGAGCTTCTTGTTAGAAGGCCCAGCGGAGAAAGCTTCAGGCTCTGGACAGTCATTCTGGACCCTGCCGAGGCAGTTCATGCCTATGGAATGGTGGACAGGCTGCAGTAAGCTATGTTTCCCCCTCTAGATTTTGGTGACTGGGTTGCTTCCAGGCCCCACACAATGGAAAGCAAAGCAATTTAATTACGTGCTTAGCTTAATTAGTTTGTGTCCAGATGCTCTCTCTCTCTCTCTCTCTCTCTCTCTCACACACACACACACACACACACACACACACACACGTGTGTCCTCTTGGTTCTCTGCCTGTCTCTGGAAAGCTTGCTTTTCAATAAATTTGTGCCGAACTCCTGGTGTAGTTACCAGGTGAAATTTCCATTCAGTCCATCTCTCACTCCAGTTCCCTGGGAAGGCGCCTAGGACCAGCACCACTTTGATTGATGCAGTAGGTCAGAGGAGGGTTGTTAACTGCTCATAGTACCTTTTTTGGCCCAACTTAGCTGCCATGATCATGGACCACCTTTATTTGAGAAGCTAGAGTATGAGGGGTCTGCTCTGCAAACTTGGGCCAAAGGGTCCCCCATGGGTTCTGGGTGGCATCTGAGATACTTAAATCAATATTAACAGCTGTGATAGCCCAAGATGATTACATGTGAGTTTGAGCTGGAATTCTGGCCAAGAACATTCTCTCTAATCTGCTGGGACTGAAATCAAGAATCCCCTTCAGGAATTACATCAAAGGAGCTTCTTTGGAGAAGAAGGAGGGAAGATTTATCTGAACATAACCAATGGGCACTGGAACATAGATTTTTGAGGTACATTGCAAATTCAGGATCATATTGTTTTTCTTCAACTGTTCTTCCAGAGAAAGCAAAAATGACATACACAGATTTCCCCACCCTACCACCTGCCACCTCTGGCTGCAAAAACATTTTAGTGGGTGGGTTTATTAAAAAACCAGTAGGGGGGAGATAGTGACTGCTCTTGGGGACAGGTGTGGCTGTGCAGTGGTTACTCTATTACGAGCTGCTTCCCCTTCTCACTACCACAGACATGTCTACAACAGCGTCTGCAGCTTCAGGCACTGTAGTTTCTACAGGAACAGTGACCATGCAGTCAAAGATGAAATCGTCACCCTCTGAAATCTACAGTAAGATAGATGACAGCGTGATGGAAGGAAAGAGTACACTGAGTGCCTTATCGATCTACCTGCCAACACGCAGATGGTGAGTGATAAAAATTTATTGAAAAATTTTAAAAAAGTCACTTATTCTAATTCTTCTGAAAGGGATAACGGATGTTGCATATTAATAAATTCCCCCTTCCCCAGGACTTAAGCCACCATCCTCCCACCACTAACCCCTCCAAACACCACAGATTTAAAAATCTTGCAATTTTATTTGCATATAAAGGCCGCTAGATATAGAATATCACAATAAATTTAAAGAAACAACTGCTTTCCTAAATTTCATTAACAAGGTAACATAAAATAGAATAAAGTTCAACAGCATTTACAATGGGAAAACAGAAATGACTAATAGCGACAATATTTTGTGCTAGCGAAGATTGCATCGACACACAGTGCAAAATGGGGGGGCAGGGATTAAGAAGACAATTCAGGGTATTTAAATATAAAGGACAACTAAGCCTTATTTTAGTAAGCTTCCATTGCATCCATTTAAGTCTATACATGCCTGCGACTGCACCAAGATTTAGCTCAAGCTCTTTAAGACCTTGAGTTCTGAGAAAATGTGTCAGCTCCTTCGGATTTCTAACGTGCTGCTATACAGCATCCCTTTGTAGTTGAACTGTCATTGGTAATATTAAACTCCTAACTTAGCATCATTCACAAAAAATACTTATATATATAAATGCTTACCGAAAAGGAGTCCGTATGTTCATTTTTTTACTACATGAAATACCAACTCTTGACAGATTCCATTTCCATATTTTTAAAGCTAAAATAATTTAAAAGAAACAAACAACGAGACCTTGTATAACCACAACATGGGTCTCAGTGGCTAAGCCATCCTTTAGACGAGGACCGGTTTCCTCCCTTGCCACAGCCTTCTTTATAGGGGCAGAGTGAAGAAAAATCTTTTCCACATCTACCTCTGTTGAGAAGATTGCTATAAATTGGGGCTATGTCTGCGAAAAAGAAGCATTACCAAGAAAACAACAACAATAAAACACCAAATAATATACTTCAAACAATACTCTTAAACAGCTGTGCAAATCTGGGTGGTTTTTTAAAAAAACACTGCCTACCTTTTCTTCTTTTCTTCCAGCTTAAAGCATATTAAAATAAGATTTTGATCACTTTTTAAAAGAAAGCTTGGCTGTCCTTTGGCGAGCACTAACAATTTACAATGGCGTGGCCTTTAAGAAAACAGAAATCATTTTACAAATTCACAATGCTTCTTTGATTTCAAATGGATGCCCATTAAAAAATAATAATAATAAAGAAGCAGCACAACCTCTAGCATCATTTGTGTTCCAGCAATTTACAAAAGGAACTCACAGGATTTGGAAATAAGTAAGAGAATGTAAGTTTATAATTAGAAAAATGGCAGTTTATAGACCTTTCCTCACATTCCAGTTGGGCATTTGGAGCTTCAGGAACCCTGTGGGTTTGGAAGGTCAAATATAATTGGAGGGTTGGTTGGTTGAAAGCTGACTGTACACGTTGAGGCATTGATGTACGTTGTGTAACCGTCTGTCATGATGCCGTAACCTGGAAGAAGAGTGTCATGCTTACTGTAATATACACCAACATTAGAGACTTAATGCAGGGGCCACTAAGCAACAGAAACCAAAAAATTTTTTGCCAGTGGGCACTGAGACGAATATCAGTTATAACTCCCCGAATTTTAGAAATTGCTGCCTGCTTTTATTCTATTTTCTTCAAAGGGACAATCCTGTACTTCAAAGAAGAGAAATTCTGTTTTTCCTTAGTTAAACACTAAACTTGTGGGGGAAAGACTGTGATTTCTTCACTAGTGAAAATTTAAAGAAAAAAAAAACCAATTTTCCCTCTTGTTTTAAAATATGATCCTCTTTTCAAAGGCCTGTATTAACTATTGTATTCTATGGATCGAATGAGTGACATGAGAAACTTCTCAGAAGCAAACACATCCATACCCTAAATGGGTTTAGGGGCAGGTGAGGGGATTGGAAAGAGCCCTGATTGGGAGCTGGGAGGTATGGGTGCTTAGCTTCCTTGTCTATGAAATAAATAAATCTCTAAACTGCCTCACTGAAGGCTAACAAGTGATTCTTTTTCTTTTTTTTTCTCATTTATTATTTTATTGTGGTAACATATTTAACAAATAAAATTTTCCATTTTACCATTTTAAGTGGACAATTCAGTGGCATTAATTACTTTTACAATGCTGTGCATCCGTTACCAAAACTTTTTCATCACCCTACTCAGAAACTTTGTACCCATTAAAGCAATAACTCCTCCTTCCCCTACTCCCAGCCCCTGCTAACCTCTCATCTACTTTCTGTCTCTATGAGTTTGTTTGGTCTAGATATTTTATCTAAGTGGAATACAATATTTGTCCTTTTGTGTCTGGCTTATTTCCCTTGATATTTTCAAGGTTCATTCATGTTGTTGCATATAAGGTAATTCTGTCTTACTTGAATTGTGTAGTTTGGGTGCTCAGTTCCATTTCATTCAAAAGCATAAACTAATCAAATGTCTAAATGATATGTAGAAACATTATATTAGGACACTGTTTGCCAAGCATATCTGGACATTGGGTCAAACATAAATATGTCTCATTTGCAGTATAAATCTCTTGTGAACTATTATTGGAAGAAGGCTAAAAAAATTTCTCTGTGTCTTAATATGTATGTTCCTTTTACAATTTTTTAATTGTTGAAATTTTGGGCATGTTTGTAAATTTGCATAATTCCCTGGATATCTTATATTTGCCATACAACCTCCACAATTAAGTTTGCAATTCTATGTTAGTTTCAGGCTATTATGACATAGAAAAATATACCCATGAAAAAATAAAATTACCTGAACTTATAGAAATAACTGATAAGGTTTTGTTTTATTTTGCTTTCCATTTCTCCAAGTAAGCCTGTGGAGAGCTTAATGAGGGTCAATGGAAAAATCTCTTAAGAAAAAGAAAAGGCATTTAAACATGCACTGTTTAGTTCTGAGGTCATAAAGTCTTGTTATCTCTTTCCATCAAGAGGTTGGAATTTGCCCTCTCTCTGCCCTCTTCAGCTGTCTTAAGCGAATAAAAGCGGGACAAGTTTATTTGAATATGATCTCCTCCTTTTTAAGCAAGTTTATTGTTTTGGGGCTTCAGTGGAATTCTCCAATTGTCTGCTTGGCTAGTTTAAAGCTAATTCATGATGTTAAAAAAAAAAGATGAAATGCAAACTCTACATATGCTGCAAGAATTCAAACCTGTTTTCGAGATAACAGCTCCCCAGAAATGCTATTTAGAAATGAGCTCCCATCTCTCTGGTCACCCCAACCTGCACTCCTCTCCCCCTGCCATGCTTTAGAGTGGCACCCTTCTTTTCAGGAGTACATGCTCAACGTCAGGGCAGGCCGGTAGCCCCATTCTCTGGGAGCTTCACCCTGCTTTCATCCACTCATCCACTCAGCTGGCACCTGCACTTGGAGCAAGCTGAATTTTCTCTGGCCTCAGGAGGATGATTTTCAATATGCTCTTTATTACCTCCCTAACCAGGAAGCTACTCGATTTGTGGGCTTTGGAAAGCAAACTTTGTTTTTTGCCTCGTCAGGCACATAACCCTGAACACCTCAACTTGACTGCAGATTCATAAATAACTCCAGAAAGAGACTGTAAGGAGGAACCGGAGAGAACACGGAAGCTGCCTACTTCAATGCGCCCACTGCACATAAGCATATTGACTGGCAAGGCCTGGCAGGGTCAGGAAATCCAGGGCCTGCTGAAAGGCGGCCTGCTGTCAGTCCCAAGGCAAGGTTGCCCCTAACCTGAAAAAGGCAGAGCATACAAAACCCAGAGCCCCGAAGGTTCCCGTGAGGCATCTGACTCAGCTTACCTTGAAAGGCAGAAAAAGGCAACTGGAACCATTCCCATTTAGGGGAGATTTAATTATTCTGCTTAACCTCAGCTCGAGCTAATAGCCCTGATAATTTCTGAGAAATCTGAAATGGTTTTCTGAGGTTAGAAAGACAATATCTACCTTCAAATGTGCAGGTTCCTGCCACTTCTGTTATGTAACTCTCATTAAATGTCCCGTTATTTTTCAGGGAATGTGCTGTCTTCCTGGCTCTTTGTGTATACTCCATTTGCAACACAATATTTGCAGGTTGGAAGGGACCACAGAAGTTATTTTAGTCTAATATACAGGCCATTTCTTCTAAGTCTCTTAAAGAAAAAATGTTCATTTTCATCTCAGGATTGCTACACAGCAGTGTTATCAAACATCCCTCATTGGATCCCTGAGAGCCCAGAAGCTGCCTGGGGGCGTGCTGGGGGTGTGGTACAGTGGGCCACACCCAGCTCCTACCTACCACTCTGCTTAAAAACTGAGCAGCTCCATATAAAATATTTATCAGCTGTATAGGCAGGAATTTCTAATAACATTTCATCTTATAAAAGGGTTTTGCTCATAAATAAAAACAATCTGAAAACCACTGCTCCAGGTCTTCCCAGTTCTGCTTAGGTCTCCTGCCTTGTGGAACGAGATCATGGATAACCAGCCAACATGCTGTGAACTCCTTTCTTCTGTTCTTACCTTCATGGATTCCACCAAACACATGCAACTTGGGCCGGACTCGCCTCTGGACCGTGTTTAACAGCTCCACGCAACCCACTCTTTGAAGCTCCTTGGGAACCCAGTCTCGAAAACCTAAGGGCAGAATGCAATCAATACTCTTAATTTTCTTCTTCAGGTAAGGTTTCATTTAGACTTTCAGGAAGCCATAACTCACAGAAGGTTTATTACATTATCTGTAATCCTATCCTCTCCATTAAAGCTCACAATGGCTTTTAAGAAACTTTTCACTTGTCACTTTGTCTTCTTAAGGTTCTTGGATTTTTTTGGCTTCCACTTTTTTCTTCCTGTTAATTAACATTTTTTTTTTCTGCACAGGATTTGATTTATTTAGCCATAGGTTTCAAATCTTCTTCATGGGCTCAATGACATTTATTCCCGGCAGTCCTATAATATCTCTTTCTCCCTCAATTCAGTCACTGTTTCTTTTTTATTATATCTTTCTTATAGCAGTTTACTTCCAATATGGTTCAAATAAGAAGTGCTGTGCCTGTCACCTGGCCACAAGATCCCTTGCTCTCTCTCTTTAGAAACATCAACTCTTAACCCTTGGTGATTCCTGATGACCAATGCTTGGGAAAGCCAAGTTCCACGTCTAGACTCGTTACTAGGAATAGGCAACAGCATGAACTCATGGTAGCATCCAGCAAGCTGGGGCTAATTGACTACTTTTAAAGTAAAAGCCACTTAGTTCTACACTTAACGCAGAAAACCCATAAAAACTGACATCAATCATAGAAAAATCAGTTGTCTAAATGATTATGGTCTAAAATGGAGTCTATACACCTTGGCAGGATGGGGCATAAAGAAGGTGGGTGGGACGAAAGGCTAAATCATAATCTGTGGGAATTTATTCCACAATTCCATTAGGGTATTCCTCTTTATTTAGAAATGATCATGCAGAAAGGGAGAAGCAAGCTTATTCCACTTGGTTAGGCCAAAGAATAGACCTGAATATTTAGCATCTCTGTAAAAACTTACTACCAGGGGTGTGGGGGAGTGGCCAGAGAGTCTGGTTAAGATAGCAGGTTAAAGTAGGGTCCCTAGCAAAAATCCAATCCTGGGGTTTCAATACCTTTTTCATTAGATGGAAAAAATCCTTCATTCACAATGACTGGAATACTCCCTCATAGAAGTGTTTTTCTTGAAGGGAGAAAACATCCGATTATACATATAAGCACTTGAGAAAGCATCTTGCTCGTAAGAGTAAAGTCCCATGTGCTGTGGCTTCCTTCACCAGCAGAAGAGAATTGAAGGCCAATTTTCCTCCCATATAGCATTTACACAAGAATCCCAACAATCCTATTAATTAAGGTTCAACAAAAGAAAGCTTTGTCTGACCTTTTATATTGGAACCCCTTGATGTAGATCTCACTCTGCTATATGCATAGCTACTCTCTGGTTTACTCCGTTTTTACTATAAAGAAAGGGTACTGGCCCCTTCTGGGATGTGTAAATTCTGCTTTAGAGTTTAGAATTTCGACTTATTCTTACTGCTACTACCTTTTACATAAAATTTAATGACTCGAATCTGGAAATTGACTGTTCTGTTGGATTGGAAAGTTAGATTCCCAGTATTACTCTAGACATGTATATGTTTCTAAAGGGAGGGTGCCCAAGCCATTTACAAAAAAAACAGCCTAAGGGATATCATTCTTGCACCCCCAACTAGGTTGCTCAGGAAAAAAGACTGAGTTGGCTGTAATGATATCTCTATAGAGTGGTCTTACTGGGTAGTGCCTGCGGATCAGAAGAGTTAGCTGGCAATTTAGTGAGTTAGCTGGGCTTTAATGATTGAATGATAGGGAAATTAATTAATTATGACTTGATCAAGGTCGTGGATAGGTATAATCTTTTAAAACAAGAGATGGGGTGCAATGGGGGAGGGATAAGCATGGGGAGAGTGATTCTGAAGAGTTGAAAAGCCAGGGATTGCACCATGTCCATGTCTGCAATGGAACTGGCTCCTCTCCTCTTGCCTTCCCCTCTCATTAAAAAGTGCCATCCTGGCTCACTCCCTGGTCCCCACTTCCATTGTTTCTTGTGAAAAACAGAGCACTTCTGCTGTGAGTAAAGAAGACCAAGAAGCAGTACCAAGTGATTTGGAGGAGAAAATATCTACAAAGGTTAAATTCACATTAGGGGATGAGTGTTAGATTTTTGTTGTTGTTAATTTTCCAGACTGAAGAGGAGGCAAATGACATGGATAACAAAACCCAAATCATAGGGGAAAAAACTGTGAAAATCATTTATTCTTGTATTAAGTGTTTCCTTTCTCCCTCCCAACCCAAGATGATCAAGAAAACTCTTCCATGAAAAGTGAAACATCTGGATATTCTGAGCACACCTTAGCTGGACTAGAAGAGTCCTGGCATGATGGGTACTGAGTAGATGGGGAGTTAGGGTGGTAGTCCAGGATGAAAATTTTCTGTGGCTAAGCAAAAGAGAGAACAAGCTCATGGATAATATATAACTCAAATAATCATCTTCTGTCTCATAACCTGGATAACTGGGGGTAGCTGCACAGCACACTGGCAATATAAACCTTGACATAGGCTCTACGTGCATGTAGGATGAATATCTTTAAGTAGCTTATAACATAAGTTCTTATAGGACATCTTAGCTTTAAAAAAAAAAGAGGATTCTTTCCTTATATAACAAGCTCAAATGCTAAACTTTAAAGACCCTTTCTCCCCCAGCTTCCAGCATCATATGGAAAAGGTAAATTGGAAGGTCCCTGTCTTCTTTCCATTCCCAATCTCTACTCCCCTTACTCCAAAGTGAATACCATTCTTAAAATAAATTATCAGCCTCAAAAGACTGTGGTGCCATATTCACTTGATTTTCCCTGACTCAACTAAATAAAAAAATTAATTTCAAGAACACTTGTAAGTCCAGCAGAACTGCTGAGTTTAATTATCATACTGGTTTTCTTTAAAGACATTGACTTTTTTTCATATTCACCTTTTTTGGGGGGGGTTAATGATTATGTCCCTGAAGCATTATTCATTATGCTTGGAAAAGAAAGCATTGTGTATGACAAAAGGACAACCTTGCTTCACTTACCTAGAGGAGGTCCGTGTGTCATGAGAATGTCAATGCCCTCAGGGATGAGGTTCCACTTGTCCAGCAGAGACTGACCTCTGGGCAGGTTAAAGCCCCATCCATTAAACCATGGGGTCCTTTGGGGGAGATAATGCACATGGTATCAGGCTGGCAAAGCCCGTTTTCAGTTCTGCAATATTTCCCTCTCGCACATTGCATTGCTCTTTTCTCTTTTTGATGGTTGCCCCTGGCAGCAGGATGCTTTTTTTGTTGACTGCTTCAAAAGCAATCCATTTGAAAGCAAGTGTGGAGCCTAAGAATTGTTCAACTAGAAAGGGGCACAGGAATCCTTACAGTGGAGACTTTCCCAACAGACCTCTATCAAAATCTTGACAATGCTTTGTCTTTCCCCAAATCTCAGTGCTTTCTAAGATGCTCTCTTCGGCCCAGATAAAAAGCATTTCTAACTTTCCTGTAATACCTCAGAGCTAAGAAATTCCATCAATACTCATTCTTCTTCCCCATCAATATGGAACCACTTCACCAGAAAGGTTCTAAAGGCCTTGGGGAAAAGGACATGTGTTCTGAAGGCAGACACCTCTATACAGAGGACACCTTTGTACATTGAGATGCTTTAAATACTGTGAACTGGGAATTCTGGAAAAAAAATATGGGAGCTCTGAAAAATGAGAAAGTATAGAGTGAGCCAAAAGCAAGTGTGACATTTTCCTCCTGCCACCAAAGGAAAGACATGGGGGACATCCCCTGCAAGTGGACATGAGCATTCCACCATCACAGGAACCTCTGCTTCAGGACTGAGTTCTTAAGACCGATGCCATATACAGAAGTGAGTGGGGTCTTTGTCTATCTGATGAGGATTTCTAATTGGAGCTGAAAATGTCTCGGTCCTTTATAAAAAGGAGAGAATGATCAATTTTTCCATACAAGTACTATGGACTAAATCACATAGTATTAAGCAGTTCCCAGTGTCATCCTATTCCTAAGCATTTAGTTATACCCATTATTCTTTGAAACTGACTCTTTTGTTCAACAGAAAATTCCAGTTGCTAGGGTAGACATGTAAAAGACAAGTCAGTGAATTTCCCTGCCAAGCCACCTTTCCCCTTCAGCTTATTTCCGCCCCTTCAATGCCTACTGAAAGAGGTAACACTCTATCCAAGATGACCCTAACCTCTTCATTCATAGCTCATCAGACTATTAGATACCTTATTTAAAGTCATCCATTGGCCAAACTATTCAGATTCTCTTAAGAATTTGAACTCAGAAGCACTGGCACAGCCTTCATTTGGTGGTGGACACCTACAGTCTAGGCCAGAATTGTATATGGCAATTCAAGGCCATGTGACAAACCACGTTACAGGTTAGAACCTTAGTTTTCACTGAGGTGGTAAGAAACAAACATTTCAGCAATAAGAGACTGTATGGCCCCAACTAGGAAAAGATAAAGTAAGAAAGTATCTGACTTGGTCCTCATTTTTTTGAAGTTCCTACATCATCCTCATGCATGTCCTTGTAATAATAATAATACAGCAATAATTATTATTACAGCTCTCATTTATTGAGTAGTGCTTACTCTGTGGCAGGAACTATTCTAAACACTTTATATTAATACATTTAAACCTTACAACAAGCTTATGAGGTAGGGACTGTTTTTGTCCCCTTTTACAGATGAGGAAACTGAGGCACAGAGAGGTCAAGTAAACAGAACTAAAATCTTGAATATAAACCCTGGCAGTATGGTTATAAAACTCATACTCTTAACCACTGTACATTCTTCTTATATACTACCTTAATTACCTTACTAGTTGCCCTGGGTGTGCCTCTCCTGCACTTTTTCAAGATTAAGTGTCCTCTTATTCTTTGAAGCCAAATGAGCTCTGAACTACAATATATAAATTGCATGGTTTTGAAGTCCAACAATAACATGGTAAAACAGATACGTGTTGTTTTTGTCTGACCAGCATCTATCTCCCCTTTTTTGGTAACAACATCTGAATATCCTTTAGAGAACCACTCCCTTTCCCATTTAATACATGTGTTTTGATTAAGGCTGACTCCATCCCAGTTGAGGATGAGGCAAGTATTGTGTCCCACTGTTCAGTGATTGGTTTAGGGGTGTACATATAACCCAAGCTGGGCCAATGGGAGCCATCTTTAGACCTTTGCACGTGCTGCCTAGGAAGAGGTCATGTGTTTCTCTCTGGAATCCTGAGTCTCAAGAATTACGTAAGCCTGGAATTGCCTGGGAGCAATCTTAGCCACCACGCAGATATCCCCTGCTTGAGAAAGAAACCAACACAAAGAAAGTCAAGCCAAGAAAGAGTATCATGGTGATGTTCTTGGACATCTAGATCCAGCTGTACCTAAAACCACCTTACCCTTTTCCTTCCAAGTACATGAGCCAATGAAATCCTCTTCCTTTGATTAGTTTGAGTTAGGTCCTGTTTCTTGCAAGTGAAAGAGTCCTAATATATATGATAAATGCACTTAGTGTAAAAGGGATCTCTATACCTGTAGTAGGCAGAATAACAGTCCCCCAAAAGATGCCCATGTCCTAATCCCTGGAACCTGGGACTATGTCACCTAACATGAGAAAGGGGAAATAAGGCTGCAGTTAGAATTAAGGGTGCTCATCAGCTGACCTGAAAATAGGGAGATTGTCCTGGGTGGGCACAATGTAATCACAGGGTCCTTAAAAGTGGAAGAGGGAGAGAGAAGAAAAGATCAGACTGATGCAATGTGGCAAGGACTGAGCACACTGTTGCTGGCTTTGAGGATGAAGGAAGGAGACCACAAATCTGAGAATGCAGGCAGCCTCTAGAAGGTGGAAGAGGCAGGGAAATGGATTTTCCTCTAGAGCCTCCAGAAAGGAAAGCAGCCATGCCAACACCTTGATTTTAGTGCAGTGAGGCCATGTCAGATTTCTGCCCCACAGAACTGTAATAAAATTAATGTGTGCTTTAAGCCACTAACTTTGTGGTGATTTGTTAGAGCAGCAACTGAAAACTAATACAGAACCTAAAATGTCTAATGAGCTGGCTATAAAACACAGAGACCTTGACTGGCACTATGCCTCACCTGGTACATGGCATCTGCTAAGGCAAAACAGCCCCTCCAGACAGCCACCCTGCTCAGCCAGCTGCAAGGATTTAAGTTTCCTTTGAGGAGGAGGGGGATAT
>JAQZBX010000474.1:54193-109098 GCA_029593785.1 Cabassous unicinctus | reverse complement strand
AAAATAAATAAATCTTTAAAAAAAAAAAAAAAAAGAAATGAGTTTTGAATCTGTTGAGGGGCCAGAAAAATAGAGACAGAAAAGTGTCCATTAGATTTGGGACAAATGTGGTGACCTCACCAAAAATGATTCTAGTAGAAGTGTGGGGAAGCAGTCATCTAGCAGTGGACTGAGGAGTGAAAGGGAGGCAAGGAAGGCAGGAAATCCACCACAATTAACCTTTTCAAGAAGTGTGGCTATGAGGGGAAGAGAGGGCCTAAGGTGGTAGCTCAAGGGGAAGAAGGAGTAAGAGGAAAGTTGTTGTGTGTTTTTTTTTAAGTGACAGACTTGATCATGTTTAAGTGCTAACATAAAAAGAACTAGTTGAGAATGAGAGATTGAATGATGAAATGTTTTTCAATCAGTAACATTTCATCTCCAAAGGAAAACAAACCCACGGAACGGATGTTCCAATTCACGGCAGAGCTGCTGAAAGGCAGAGGGAGCTGTTCATGGTGTTGGGCTGGGGGAAGGGCAAGCAGCGGCAGCTGAAGAACAGACTCTGTAAAGAATAATGGTGCTTGGATTGCTGTGGTGTTTCATTCAGCAAAACAGGTATGTTCACAGGGGTCTAAAGATTTAGGAACATATCTTTGCATCCTCAAGTGAATACCTCTATACTCTTGGTGGTGAGCAAGAGGCTTAACTTGCTTGCCTGGGACTGTTTATATAGTTCATTAAAATAAATCTTATTTATTTCCTTACTTACAATAGGAAAAACCCTAAGTTACAGTTAGCATTTATAAGGAACTCATCTGTTAAGTGCCCACTCATGTACTTTGCTGCAGCAACAACCACCTCCCCCTTCTGGATATGTAAACCATTTGATTTCTACACATTTTAAATTATTTAATTTTGGATGATTTTTTTTTTTTTAAACCAGCTTCCTGCGGTATGTATAAAAAAGATGTGCTTTCACAGCTCCATTTCAAACTTGTTTGCTAATTTAGTGAGGTGGATTGCTAAATTGGAAGCAGAATATTCATAAATCATAATTTCCATCTCTTTTCCTGCCATGCCCACCCCCCACCATAGCCATTTAGCACTGTACCTAGAAATAGTAGGTGTTCAATCTGTGTCAGCTGTAAGAACAAAAGAAAAGATGGATGGAGGGGTATATGAAAGAATAAGTGAATGTCGTAGGTGTGGTAGATTATATGGAATGTCTCACTCAACTCCATCCAACCCCCTTGTAGAGTGCCCTTCTGAGCAGTAGAGGCTGGAAAGCTCAAGGCTACACATTTCAGGCTTCCTTACAGTTCACTTTCATATATAACCTTACTTTCTCCTAGTAGACAAACCAAGAAAAAATTGGAATATGGAAGTGGAAGTGACCATTGTGGGATGGAAGACAAATTCTGAAGGTATTTAGAAGTTCAGCATGTGCTTTGAAAGCCTAAGGAAGAGAGTTTTTCAGAAACAGCATGGCTATCTTGGCTGCAGCTTCCAAGAGCTGATTGTGGAAGCTCAAGCTAGGTACCTCACCTCCCGTCCTTTTGATGATTTGGTAAATGGGGAAAATGTTAGTGCTATTTATCAAGTATAATTCTGGCTTTATGCTTTCTGGGCACATGGTAGGATACCTCTACCTTGCCCGCTGGAGTTCCGTTTGGCCATGTGATTTGCTTGACTCAATGAAATGTGAGCCAAGTGAGGCCTGTCTATCCTGGATGGAAGCTTTAAGAGATCATGCATAATTCACCACCTTTCTCTTCCTTTCTACCATAGCTAGCAGCGATGTTCCAATATCAGTTTGGAATGAGGGTGCCACAGAACAGAATCCCCAGTTCCCCATTATGTTCATACAGCGTGGGTGAGAAATAAACCTTTGTTGTATTACAAAAATGAGATTTGGGATCTGTTGGTAACTATAGCACAGTCCAGATCATCCTGATTAATCCCACAAGCTACTCAATAATTGATACTAAATCCTTATCTTCTTAAACTATCTACAGTGAATGCTATATTCTGCAATTGAGCCCTGAGTGATTCTTTCCAGTATTACGACACTGATAAAACAGTTTAAACGCTCAACCAAACTGTTAAGCCTATATAAGACCATTATTAGTCCTCAAATGAAGGTAACCATATTCTGCTTCTTTTTTATTCGCCATAGTGCACTGAACCTAGTACAGGGCCACTCTACTGCACACTTCCTGGGGACACCATTCACATTATAGTGGTGCCCTAAGGGGATTACAGTGTGAATAGTAGTCTGTATTTCTGCAATGCCATAGCCCAGCCAACCAGAGTACTAGAGTCATAGGAGGCATATTGTATTAATTGATTTGTCTCATAATAAGGAAGTTAGGAATTAAATACAACCAATAACCATAATATACTATTTCACAAAATTACTAACTAAATCAATATAGTTAAAATGACTCTAAGACTCTGAGATAGAGGGCTGATTGTTTGGAACCACCAGAAATTTTATTACAATGCTCAATACAGTTTTGACTTTTTAAATTCTGAGTTTTGAAACCTCAAGCCTATCATGCAACAGAAGACAGATGGTGTACTTAATAAGATTAGGTTCAGCTTTCCATGGCAGAAAACCCCCAAATAAAAGGGATGTACACAAGACGAAATTTATTTCTCTCTTACACTAAAGCCCAGTGGGAAACAGACCTGAGTAGGGCAGCTTCATGAAGTTGTCAGGAATCCAGGCTCTTACTATCCTCAACATTTGTCCTCCATATTATAGTCCAAAATGGCCACTCAAGTCAAGCCACCATGTCTACATCCTAGGAAGCAGGAAGAAGGAAGAGGGAAGAAGAGTAGTTTCTTCCCCTGAATGATGTACACCACTCATATACTTGAATCTTATTGGTCAGAACTTAGTCACATGACCATACCTAGCTGCAAGACTGGGAAGTGAAGTCTATTCTGGACAGCTTGAGCTTAACTAAAAAGTAAGGTTTATATTACTAAGGAAGAAAGGAAGAATAGATTTGGGGGGTCTATCTAGCAATCTCTGCCACTTATGGTTAGTGAAACATTGCTTGTAGCTATTGCTAAAATCAATGGCAAGTGTAGCATATCTATAATTACAATGTTAGTACTTCATTTTAATTATAATTCCTATAGCAATCCAGGGGAAGGTTGGATATTGTTTTGGTAGGGCATCCATGGTTCAGGATCTGGTCTCTCAAGATTCTCATCATGGAACCATGATCTTCAGCCTCACATAGAAGAAAATGGAGTTGTAACACAGAAAATTTTCATTTATTTAGCACCTTCTATGTAGCAAGCACCTAACATAAATTTTCTAACTTAATCCTTACAACTATCCTTTGTGATTAGTTTTATACCCGATTTATAGATGAAGAAACAAGGTGAAAGAATTTAAATACATGGTGTGCCCATAGTCAAGTGCAGAGTCAATGCTTGTTCCCAGGTCTGTCTGATTCTCAAGGTGAGGCTTTTTCCCACAGGGGTAATTAGGCTGGGAAATAACTGACTCATTGATGTGGATTGAATTGTGTACCCCAGTTTGGACATGTTCTTGGACTTGGTCTACATTCTGGAGGGTGTGAACTCATTGTCAATAAGATCTCCTTGAAATGTTACTTCAGTTAAGGTGTGGCCCAACTAAATGAGGTTGGGTTTTAATCTGAATTACCGGAGTCCTTTTTAAGCAGAATGAAAATCAGATGGAGAAAGAAGCCAGAAGCTGGAAGTCAAGAGAACCCAGAGGAGAAAGGAGGAGACATGACCACGTGCATTGCCCTTACCTAAGATTGCCTGCCAGCCGGAAGATACCGACCCTGGGAGGAAGCAAGCCTCTGGGCTCTGAAAGCTTGAGCCAGTAAGATCCCGTTGTTAAGCCAGCCCATTGTATGGTATTTGTTTATTTGAGCAGCTAGGAAACTAAAACACTCACCTATCTGACAGAATGCTTTGTGCCAGAAGCCAATTAATTTACTGGGGGTGAGAGGCTGGGATGAGGATTGTGAAGCTTTCCAGTGACCATGTATTCACTTTTGGGTATGACTTCCCATGTCTATGCAATTCAATTCAACCGCAGCACATCTTTATGTGCTGGGGACACTGAAGGTGATATGATTTGCAAGGCAATATGTCTTAATAGAGCTATAATGTAGACAATTTTCATTTACAGTCTTAGCAGGAGTCTATAATAGGAGTATATGAATGTCTTTGAACACTGGCTCTTATACATGGTCAAACATTAGAATCAGTTGGGTGTCCTTTTAAAAATTCAGACTCCTAGGCCCCACTCTAGCCTATGGAATCAGGGTATTTGAGAGGACTCTGCATTTTAAAAAATTCTCTGGGGGAAGCAGATGTGGCTCAACCAGTTGGGCAGTCCCGGGTTCGGGTTCTGGTGCCTTCTAAAGAAGACGAACAGGCACCACACCCACTGCAACGAGCTAGACACTGTACCCGGTGCAAAGAGCAGATGCCTAAACTAGCAGATGCCACAAGCCAGCAGATGCTGCAGCCCGCAGGCGAGGCCCAGGCCAATGGGCACTCCCCTCCCATGAGGGAGGTCCCGGGTTTGGTTCCTGGTGCCTTCTGGAGAAAGGGAGAAAACAATGAACAGACAGACAAGAGAACCATCTAGGGAGGAGAGATAAATAAAAAAAATAAAGTAAATAAATCTTAAACAAAAAAAAGCTCTCTGGGTGATTCTTATGCTGCCAGCACAGCCTGTTTTTAGGAATAAATGCTTTCCTTATATAGTGCTTTAAGTATTAGTGTAAAAGAAAATCACTAGCTACAATGACAATATATATTATAAATTTTCCAGTAATTGTATACTGCCTATATTGAGGATCTCATAAACAAAAGCACTACTTAGACAATTCCCATGTACACATATAACGACCTCTGAAGAACGAACACCACTTCTTAGTTCTCTGATATATATGCAAATAGATTATGAAGAGGTCATTAATCTTATTTACATATCAAGCAATAAGCAATAAGCTAGTTGTTTTTTGCTTGTTTGTTTTTAGGAGCTATCAGGGATCGAACCTGGGACCTAGTACCTGGGAAGAAAGCACTCAACCACTTGAGCTATATCCATCCCCATAACCTAGTTTTATTGCATCTAGATATTTCACACGGAGCAAGTATTAAAATAACGGAGTTTTTTTTTTTTTCACTTTGAACCTGCCCAAGGCAAAATTCAGAATTTTAGAAGGCAGAAAGAGAAGTAAATCAATTGCTATTTCAAACAGCTTCACCACAGCTAAGGAAGTTTGAATCACAAAGTTATAGTTAGACTTGAGGTTCTTGCCTATTACAATGCTATCAATTCATGATGAACTCATTGCATCTTAAATTTCACTTAAATTATGTGTAACTGCCTCACTTCCCAGGAATTAGGTTAGTTTTCTTTAAAATTCTTTCCACTTAGCAATGAATGGAATGCTCTAAAGATGCACTCTATTTAATAGGCACAACAGCTGCCAAACAGGCCTACTGGCAAACTTATTTAAATTTTTAATCATCATGGAAGGCGAACACAGAAGGAAAGAACTATATAAAATCTCCCACAAGTGTAGCAATAAAAATATCCAAACTGTACTAGAAAGACCAATTTAACCAATTTCCATGTTAAGGAAAGAAGTTTTGCTGGGCAAATCGTATGGTTGTTTTTTCCCTCATAGTCACAAAAATACTTCCAAGGCATAGTATATATATTCAGGTTAGTATTATTATTAACAAAAAATCAGGTTCCCCTTATAAACATTTTCACATTAATGCAAATATTATTAAATTAAAGTAAGAAGTTGACCTGGGAAAATAATTTTTTGGAGGAAATATATGAATATTAGAGGAACGCTTGGGAAAATATTATTTTTTGCCCTTGCTAATGAGAAAAAGCAAAGAAATGTCAAAATATCAAATTAAATTTTTATTAATTTGAACTTTAAACATTCCTTTAAAAAATTCTGAACAATCTCATAATATATTGGGGATGATGCCAAGAGGAAGCCATTTTGACCTCTAACAAATGGTTGTCATAATACATCTGGTATCTAGAGTTACTTTGGGGCTTTATTTCCCGTATGTATGTGCGTCTAAGATTTATAGAGAGTAATGGTGAAATCACAAATTCTGGTTCCAGATTATCTGGGTTCAAAGGCTAACGTTACTTCTCAGAGGCTGTGTGATGCTGGATATGGCCCTTAACCTCTCTGTGCCTTAGGTTTCTCCCCGATGGTGTGGACAATGATAGCAACCACCTTATAGAGTTGTTGTGAAGATTAAATTATTTAAAACCCATGAAGCCCTTAAAACGGGATCTGACACAGAGTGAACGTTAAAATAAGTATTAGCTATTATCA
This sequence comes from Cabassous unicinctus, assembly GCA_029593785.1. Lineage (NCBI taxonomy): Eukaryota > Metazoa > Chordata > Mammalia > Cingulata > Chlamyphoridae > Cabassous > Cabassous unicinctus. Next base: position 102,739 of record JAQZBX010000474.1, on the reverse strand, counting down.
TTATCCTAACTTATTTAAGGGCTATTATCACTTTCCTAGTGTACCAGAAAAACAGAGGTCAGCATCTAATTGATGGACTGCTAAGGGACCTGGATAAAATATACCCTACAGGAATGGAATAATTCAACAATAAATACTTATTATAAGCTGACACTGTTTTAGGCACCTGGTATATATTAGTGAACAAAAACAAAAATAAAAATCTCTGATTTCATGGAGCTTACATTCAATAAGGACAGACAGAAAATAGACACCAAATATAATAAGTAAATTATATAGAGTGTTAGGGGATGATAAGTTCTTGGTGGAAAAAAAAGAGCATGATATAGAGAATTAAGAGTTGAGCCAGAGGAGACAGGTTGCACTGAGAAGGTGACATCTGAGCAAAGACACAAAACAGGTAAGGCGAATTGGTATTACTGGGTATCTGGAGAAGATCAGCAGAGCGGCCAATCAGTGTAAAGACTCTGAGACAGCGTTCTGGTTGACCAAGATGGCAGTGTGAGATGCTCCAGGATTCTATTTCCCCACAAACTCTTTGAGCAGCTAGCAAAAATTGGCAGAGCCACCATCCTCAGACCTCAGGAAAAGAGTTAAAGGATCACAGTATCTGGGCCAGCACTGAATCAAGAAAATGCAGCTTTACTCATGGTGCCTTTGCTGGACTCTGTGCTCTCAGCTGGAAGAGAAGAGCAACCCCTATCCACATCCTGAGTTGCATGTATGTCTGTGATAATCCATCTGTGGTAGACTGAAAGACTGAATTAGGGCACTCATCTCTGGCTCACCATCTCAGAACTTGTCCCACACACAGAAGCATCTTGTGGACAGCTAAAGCAGTATAAGAAAAAATCAAATCTAAGTGGCCTGGGCCAAAGAATTACCAGCTTAAGGACATAACATAGAGCACCCCAGCGAGAAGGAAAGTCTATTTCATAGGGAGAAGAGGGAGCATTTAGATCCCTGTAGACAAGACCATTCCTAAGACTATGAGCTTATGCCTAGGATAAGACACATGTTCAGAAAAGATTGGAGAGGAACTTGTGCTTTCACCTCTGGCTTATCTTCTTGACAAGAGGGCTAAGTTTTGGAAAGCATCAGCCAATACAAAGTCAGTTTTCAAAGACTGTGAAAGATGTTCTTTGCCTTAGTTTGTTTGTTTTTGTTACCTCCTGGCACTCAAGAAAATCTGTCATATCAGCATCAGGATATAAACTTAAGAAAAAGACAGCTCAAGGATGGTGCTGACAGTAGCACAACATTGTGAATGTAATTAACAGCACTGAATTGTATATTTGGAACTAGTAAAGTGTGATCCCTAATGTAAACTATAGACTATAGTTAATAATATAATAATAATAATAATGTTTCATCAATAGAAAGGAAGGTGCCACACGAATGCAAAATGTTAATAGAGAAAGTGGTGTGTCTGTGTGTGTGGGAGGGATGCAGTATATGGGAACTCTGTATTTTCTGCATGATTTTTCTGTAAACCCACAACAATTCTAATTCTAATTCTTATTAAAATTAAATAAAGTAAAATAAAATAAAAGACTGTAAGACAGAAGCTAGAGCATGCCTGCTGTGTTCAAGCAACAGCAAGGCCAGTGGCTGGAGTAGAGTGAGCAAGAGCATAGTAATTGGCCATGAATAATATCAAAACCTTAACTAGGATGTGGTGGATGGGAGTGAATAGGGGGAAGGTATAACCTGGAGGGCCGTACAGACCACAGAAGGATTTTGGCTTTCACTCTGAATGTGATGGGAGACATTGCAGGGTTTTAAACTGAGAAGTGCTATTATCTGACAATGTGTTACACACTTTGCTTGCTATGTGGTGGACATAGCAGATCAAAGAGGAAACAGGGAGACCAAAGAGTAGTCTATTGAAGTAATTGGGGAAAGAAATGGTGGTGACTTGAACCAGAAAGCAGTGTAAGTGATGGTAAGTATTAAGTATAAGTATTAAAATTCTGGATATGTTTTGAAGACAGAGCCAACAGAATTTCTTGTAGGATTGGAAATGAGATGTGAGAAAAAGAGAGAAATCAAGGATACTACCCAGATTTTTGGCCCAAAGATCTAGAAGATTGAAGTATTTAATACCTGAGATAGAGTAGGTTTGTGGTGGTGGGGGTGGTGAGGGTGATTAGAAGCTCTACATAATTATTTCATAATTTTGCTAGGCAAGGCCTGCCACAGATCTTCCACTTTCAGAGAAAGACATGCATTTCATTTCATTAAAAAGCCACTATTTTTAAGTTATTATTGAGTTATCCATAAACACACTAAATTAACCCACAGGTATGTTTGTTTAAAATATTAGTCAAGCAAAATGAAATAGTCATTATGGGAAATGACATTTTATTATCCTTGATAATGAGAAAAACCAATTTTTAAAAACTTTCTTCTTTTGTAAATATAATGTATGTTTACTGCAGAAAATTTGGAAAATGTAGTGAATTGGAAAGTAAGGGGGAAGTAACCCAAAATTCGACCACTCAGAGAAAACTGCTGTTATCGGTTTTGTATATATCTTCTCTCTCTCTTCCTTATGAATACATACACAGACATATCTATACATACATATCTATACATACAAACATACATACACACAATACAATGATTAGGTCATATTCATATACAGTTTTGTATATTGCTTTTTTCTCAGGCCAATATTTTTCTACATTCTGTAGGTACTAAACATTTTTAACTGCTTCATATTATCTTTTCACATGGATGAACATAATTCTCTATCATTGTTATTTCCAATTTTAATCATGAATGAAAATCCTTCTTCCCAGGACTGAGTTCCTGTTCATCATCTTCTCTTCTTCATCTATACTTGTTCTCAACCTACATTATGACTTTAAATATTTTTACATTAATTCCCAAATTTATATTGCCAGCCCTGAACTTTCTCATCTCTAGCCTTGCACACCTGACTGCCTTTTCGTCATTGACTTTTTCATCTTGGTGATGATCCTTCCAGTTGCGCAGCTATAATCCTGAAGTCATCCTTGACTTTTCTGTTTCACACCTTGCATACAATTTGTCAGGAAATTCTATTGCATCAATCTTTAAAATATATCCAAAATCTGATCACTCCTTGCATCTTTACTGCTACCATCCTAGTTGGAGGTCCCAGGATGTCTGAATTATTTCAGTAGCTGCCCAGTGGGCTCCCTTCTTATATCCGTCTACTCTATTGCATATTAAATCGGGAACCAGAGTTACTTTTTTAAAATCTAAGATTGTGTTACCTCCAGCTCAGAGTAAAGTTCAGACCTTCCACTTCTCACTCTCCAACTTTCAATTTGTCTGGCCCTCATTCCCAGCCACACTGCTGGAGCCACTCTTTGCTGTTTCTTGGACATGCCGGATATAATTCCACTTTAGGGCCTTTCCTTTGCTGTAACTTCTGCCTAGAAGGCTCTTCCCTTAGATACCCACATGGCCCTCATCTCTGGCTCACATATCACCTTCACAATGAGGCTAACCCTTTCCACCCTGTGCCTGCAGATTGCAAATCATTCCTGCTCCTTCCTACCCTGCTTGTTTTCTGCCCCTCCCCCTTAGAACTTAGCATGTTTTTACATCTGTAAACTTTATTATTTGTTTTTCAGTTATTTTCTTTCTCCCCTACTAGAATATAAAGCCCCAAAGACCTGGGATACTAATAACTCTCTTGTCAGTATCCTGATAATATTTTTTTTCAATTTTTGCTTATCCTATGACCACATGTAAGTTAGGTATATATTTAATCCTGTAGTTCAGGTAGCTTTCTTTCAGGTCTTCTAATATGCTCTTCCCTTACCTGAAACACTTTCCTTTTCCTTCTTTTCACGACTTAATCATCCTTCAGCTCCTACCTGGAAGGCTGTTATCAGGGAGCCCTCCTGACTCCCCAGGTCAGGTAAGTGAACTCCGTGCTTCCCCTGTCATCATACCCCATGGTAATGGCCACTATAAATTGGTCTTCTCCTTTCACGGTAAGCCCTGTGACAGCAGAGCTTGTTTTTTTTTTTTTTTTGTTCATCACTGAATCCCCAGTGCTCAGAATGCCCCCTGGCATGTGGGAAAAGTTCAATGAAATCTTGATTCTAGAGAAAAACTTAACACAAGTATTGACTCTCAATTTATAAGGCTCTGTTTAAGTGAAAATTATAAGCCTTTTTCCCAACGAGTTAAAGCTGGTGCATTTAAAATATTTGGATGGCTGTGATTCACAGGGTTTCCTTTTTCTTGGTATTGTCCATAGCGACTACTCCTTTCAGGGTTAGGTAATTGTATAAGCCATAGGTGTGGTAGAAGAGTCTTAAATTAGCAGTTAAGCCCATCAATTAACAGTCTGACATTGCCCATTACACAATTTCCCGAGGTTTTTAAACCTCCTATTTAAATTTAGTAGGTCAGAAAGAGTCCCAAAGACTTCACACTCTTACAACATCTAGTCATGCTGTTAATGCAAGTGATTTCTCACCTGTGAAACATATGCACCCACTTTCCTTGGCGGATTTTGGAGTTGTTGGAAACTTCAGAAATTTGACCTGGTTTCGTCATTTAAAAAACCAGCAAAACTTTTAGAAGTTACCCTATTTATATACCATATGCGTTTTGTCCCATTGCCTTGAGAGAAAAGACTCAATTCAAGTGACTCTTGACTCTAGCTCAGCACAATATTAAAATTAGAGAATGACCTGGCAGGGAGTTGCACAAGATGGCTGCTCAGCAAAGGCTCTTGAATGTTTAAATAAGGGAATAATAAATTGTAGAAAGTGTCATTTGATAATATTGATACGTCAGTTTGAGTTCTTTTCCCCTGATGAGAACTTTTCTGTATTTTCCAAATGAAGCTTTTTGCCCCTAAGCAATTAGGAGAAGTTTTCATCTGTGTAGCTTTAATTACCAGTGAACCTTTAATTAAAGTGAATTTAAGCGCCAATAAAATTGCAGTGGAATTTAGCAAAAGATGACATTTTTCCAGGCCAAATACATAGAGGATCTTTCCTATCTGAAGAAGGGGAATTAGGATTAAAGGTATAACAATACATCATTCATTCATTCAGGCTTCAGTCAGCAAGCATTTATGGAGCACTAACCATATCCCTGAAATTGTGCTAGGCACTGGAATACCTGAGTTGAGAAATGCAGTCCTTGCCCTCACATGTTAGTATCATTTCGAAACTCTCCTAGTGAGCTTGGCTTCTCTCTCTCTTTATGCCCAAGGATATTTGTATCACTTGCACATTTCCCCATGTAATCATATATTCTTTAAAAACAATTTTAAATGACTGCAAGGTATTCCATTGCATATTGATTTCTTTAATAAATTCTCTGTGATTTTCTCAATTCTGAATTTTTACTGCTTAAAACATGAGCTATGATGGTAAGTATCCTTGTAAATAAATCTTTACTTTTAGTTATAGAAGTTAAAGGTACAAACCCTATAAAGTTTTAGGGATATTTGTAGTCTCAGCAGTGCAGTAAAAGCTTAAGTGAACAACTGTCTTGGCACAATTCATGAGCAACATTCCTAATACAGACAAGAGGATCGTAGAATTTTAGAGCAATAATCCTTATTTACTCAGTCATCCCCTCTTTATCATTCTCTATTTGCAGCTTGCCTCTGGATTCTGTCTCACGTCCCCCTTTTCCCTCAGCCCCTCGAACACCCCCCACCTGCACACGACCCCTAACTCTTGCACTGGGCACCATCTTCCCTGTAACAGCTCTGACATTGTGTTACAACTGTTTAAATGAGGTTGTGAGTTGCTGGACGGCAAGAGTGCTATATTCTCCCTTCTATAGCCACTATCTAGCACAGTGCCTGTACACCTTCTAGGATTAATGAATCAGTGAATTAACAAATCAATGAACAAACATGTAAATGAATGACTTGGTTGGTCAATTGCCCAACTTCCCACTAAATACAAGAATCTTTTCTATTGGATTTTTCTTAAATACTTCTAACATTCTGACCTGTGGAGAATATATGAGTGATTTCATGATGTATTCCTTCACTTATCCAATAAACATCTAGCCAATATCTATTTCTTACTAGGTTAATAGTTGCTGGGAACTCATATTTCTCCAGTGATTCCTACACAGCATGCCTGGATTTTTGAGAGGTACAGGGGCCTGACTATAAACCCCCAACATATTTCCCACATAATGTTTTCATATCAATACATTTCATATACAAACCTAAATTTTTGGCTTTTCTTCAAATAACTGCCAACACTGGGTCAAATGAAATCAGATAAAGTTGGCTGCCCTCATTTAGATAGGGAGATTTATTAACTTCTACAGGGTGTCAGATATTTAATTCACTTATCCTAGAAACATCTGTTGAACCTCTGTCATGTGCCCATAGGCCTCAGTAGGCATTTGACATTCTGACCTCTGCATCAGACTAATTCATCTGGGTAGCTGGAAATAGTTGAAGTGGAATGAATAGAGTGCTAGAAACAGTTCCCTGGTGACCGAGCTCTTGATTAAGAATCAAAAAAAAACCTGGATTTAAGTTCTAGCACCAATAAAATTGCCATGGCTAAGAGTAAGTAAAACCTTTATGGGTGTTAATTTCCTCATCTGTACAAATGAGGTGCTTGTGGATAATCTCCAAGGTCCTCCTAGCTCTAATATTCAATTATGAAATTACTCATTTCACAAATCAGGGGAAGAAAAAAGCATCCACATAGACTTGAACCCTGTCCTCCAACATTAGGATCATCCAGTCAATCATTAATGAATGAGGTTATGAGCCAGTGAGGACTGGGGAGAGTAGCCCACCACCCAGTGTAGGCCTAAAGCTTGGATGGCTCCAGAACAAAGGTGCTCTGGCCTCTGTGGCTCCCCCAGGCTTCTTGCCTGGATGCTCTTTGCCTGTCCCAGCCCCATCATGTAAGCAACTGGTTCAGTCTCTGGGCTATCCATGCCATCTCCAACCCCAAGGAGGAAACTACCACAACCCCGATCAATTTGGATCCAGTAGTAAAAATATTCTATTTTTTTTCTTTGCCTTTTCTTTCAGCTGAGATAGGTTGGAGTTCTTAAAATGGAAGTTAATGAAGAAATGCTTGCAAAAAGTTGTGGCTATTTCTTCTAGGTGATGCTTATGACTGCTGTTTAATGCCAGGCATTGTTCTTAATGCTCTATGCATTGGTCCATTTAATTCTCATAACAACCCATTTTAAGCCTCCTCATTAATTTGGTTGAAAGTTCTCATCCATTAAGAATTCCAGCCATCAGGCTAGGAGGTAGAGGATTTCTGCTCCCCACCCCCAATCCCCCACCCAGCATAGGTCCCATCTTTCTTGAAATTCCACATTTGCACCCAGGTTTCTATAGGATATGAAAAAGGACTTAATCTGAAAAGGTCTTTGCCCTTTGGAGGCCTGCACAGAGCAACAGCTCTAAGTCTGGGTATCTTTTCCTCTCAAGAATACATGCCCGTTTGCTTTGTTTCTTTGCCCTTTCCAATTTCTCCATAATTAAAAGGCTGACTGGTATCTTTTTCTTATTCCTCTATGCTGCTTCCCATCTCTGTAAACTGATTCCTGGCACTAAACATATGCTGGTCAGTCAGTTCTCACAAATGACTCACAGTCCTCTCTTGGGTCCGCTTCACGGGGCTGGTCCTTTCATAACTCACATTCTCCATAAATAAAACACCTGCCAACAGTTCACATTGAACAAAGTCAGCACATTCCCCTCCTCCTCAGATAAGAGTCCTGTCTGTGGTCATGGTTCCCTGGCCAGGCCAACCTCACACAGATTCTGAACTGAGCTTCGGTGACCGGCGATCAATGATAGGACGGCAGAGATGGGAAATAGAGGATGAGCATTTGTGGTGAAGGTGGGAAGAACAGGTTAATCCTGGGTAAGGTGAAATTTTAAAACGTTGTATACTGACAGGCACAACGCAGAGATAAAAAACTGGACAGTTTAACAAATGGATATACCCACATGACTTACACTTTTTCATTAACCTAGGCAGTCCTCTGGGCCTCCTACCACTCAGCCTTGTGCCCATCCACCCTTGGCCCAGAGAAAGCCACTGCTTTGATTTATTTTTCACTACAGATTAGTTTTGTCTGTTCTAGAACTTCATCTCAATGGCCTTAATCAGAATGTCATCTTTTGTGCCTGGCTTCTTTTGCTCAGCACTTTGTAAGATTCATCCATGTTGCAGCTATCAGTAGTTTTTTTTAAATTTTTATTGCAGAGTAGTATCTTACTGTTATTCACTTAATTTTGAATTTTAAAATATCTTAATTATACAAACAACATATGATTACATTTGCTCTTGCCCCCAAATGGAAACATTATAGACAAGAAGTCTAAAGGTTCTTAGGCTACTGCCTCCTCTTTTTCCACCCACCTGATAATTACTAGGGTCTCTTGAAGCAGATCTTTTTAGTCTTTTTTTTTTTGGTATGCATTCACATAAATGTATGTGTCCCTTTAGAAAACATGTAATGTTTATGGTGGTTTTTAAAATAATAGGCATCACACTATATGTATCTCTCTGCAATTTGCTTTTTTTTTTTTTTTTAACTTGGCAATATGTTTTATAAATCTAACCTTATTCGTGCATAGAGATCCACCTCATTTTTTAAACTGCTTTGTAGTATTTCATAATATATATTCTGCATTTTCCATAGTCATTCCTGAGATGGTTTCCAATTTTTCACCCTTTCAACAAATGCTTCAGTAAACATCTTTGTCAAGTTCCCCATGTATTTCTGTAGAGAGGTGTGGTGAAGTGGAAATTTGAGTGAGAGGATATGTGCATTGAGATCTCAATAGATTTTCCAAAGTGTCTGTACCAATTTATACATCCCTGCTAATGCTTAGTGTTATAAAACTTTGAAATTTTTGCCAGTCTATGGGTGAAAAAATCTTACTTCATTTTAATTTGTATTCTGCTGATTCTAGAGAGGTTGAACTTTTCTTCATGTTTACTGGAGATTTGTGTTTTCTTTTTGCTGAAGAGGAACTCTGCCCATTTCCTATTGGATCATTTTTCCTTTGGCTTAATAGGTTTATAGAAGTTAGCTTTAATATATATTATTATTCTCAGCGCCAAGCCTTTATCTTGTTCTAGTTGCTACAATTTTTTTTTTTTTAATAGGAAGTACCGGGGAATGAACCTGGGACCTTGTACATGGGAAGCAGGTGCTCAAATCACTAGGCTACACCCATTCCCCTTTTGCTGCAATTTTAAAAACATTTTTTTTTTGGTGATATTTGTGGTACAGAAGTTTTTAATTACACCAATCTTTTGACTCATGACTTTCTTTCTCAAACCCTGTTAAAAAGCTTCCCTCAACTCAACCGCTCCCAGTGGGATAAATCACATTCACTATGTTGTGGTTGGGAAAGTTTGTTGTATATATGTTCCCACAATAAAAAAAAAATAAATAAATAAAGGAAAGAACCAGCAACTAGAGACAAAGACATTTAAAGGCAATACATAATCCTGGATGGGTTGAGAGAAGGCTCAAAAGAACATTATTAGGACATATGAAAAAACTGGAAGATAGACTGTAAGCTTTATTTAAGTTTCTTGAACTTGATAACTGCACTTAAAGTGGAAACATAAGTGAATATCCTTGTTCTTCGGAAATGTACATGGCAGGATTAAGTGGTCAAGAAGCATGATACATAAAACCCACACTCAAGTGTTCAGAAGGTGGAATGGTAAATAGATGGACAGACAGATTGATGGAATGATACTGCAAACGTGGCAAAATGTTAAAATTGGTGGATCTGGGTATCTGGGGGGATAACGGTAAGATAGAGTTTTCTGTATGGGGTTTGTATTATTTTTGTAATTAGACAGTAAGTTTGAAAGTGCTTCAAAATAAAACATATATATATATATATATATAAAACTTTGCTCACTCCAATGTAGTAAGTACAGGGTCTTATTTCCTTCTAATATTTTTATAGTTGGCAAGTTGATTTTGGCATGCTTGTTATACTTTGATAAATCAGGTGTTTGCAATCTCTTCGTCTTTCAGCAAGTAAAACCTTATTCCTGTACCTTAGGTATCTTGAATTTTTTTTATTTTAAAATTTTTTAGGTACCAGGCCACGGGTTGAACCCAGGACCTCATATGTGGGAAGATGGCGCTCAACCACTGAGCCACATCTGCTCCCTTGAATTTGTAACTGTATCTTTCACTGTATTTCCAGTTCAGGGGGGCTAAATAAATGTAAAATTATCCTATTTTAGTATCTCCTGTTCCTTTTAAAGATCTGCCTTAAATGTTGGCCAGAAAAAATTCTTCATGCAGCAATATCTTTACATGCCTGCTTTAGATAGTTAAAAGGATACAGAATTAAAAGCTTAGAGTCTGAAGGGGAACTCAGACATAAAGCAAATAACTACAAGTGTGATGAGAGCTAAGAAAGGAGATTGTCTAGTATAGGGCTCTGGATAACACCCAGATGTCAGCTGAGGTCAAACTGTCCTTGGAGATTTAAATAAAGTTGGCTTGGACCTTTCTATCTCATGTCCTGTGGTGAGTCCAATGACCTTCCCAAGATTTCTGTGAATTCTTCAGGGCTGTCGCCTCTGGCTGTGAGCTTTTGCTTTATTGAATTCTCAGTTTCACTTGCATCTTAACCCTGTAGTTGTCTTCTTCTCTCTGCCCTGTCCTGGCCCATGGGAATGGGGAACCTGGTCCATTCTCCTTGAGATCCTGCTCTTCCCCCTGCCAAGTCACACACTCTAGGCCTGAGTTTATGAAGTTCTAGTGAAGGTTTGGGGAGATGGGGGTGTACCTGTGACCACCAAATTCAAATCGACCACTCCTTTGGCCTCTCCACCACCTGGTGTCCATCAGTTATCGCTGTTCACCGTTCTCTGTGGGTTCCAGAGCCTTTGTGTTTGGTGCCCTCCTGCCTCAAGACTCCCCAAGCCATCTTCCAGCTTTCTTTTTTCCTAGGCCCCTTAGAAGCTCAACTTACCTCACTTTATTTAGCAGATCAGTTTTATACAATGGAGTCTCATCCTTTTGTAGCTCAGAAAAACTGGCAGAGGTCAGTTTGCCTTTTTTCCCCCTTTGTATCTCTGTAAGTGGAACGGGCCAGTATAAAGATGGATTTTCCCACTGGTAAGGGTTATGCTACCCTCTGTTAGCATATAAAAGCAGCTGGTCAATTTTGGGTTTAAATAGCTCCCTACCCCACTCCCCCCAACAGAGGAATGTAAGAATGGAAGCTAATTCAGGTTAGGTAGTCACTGAGGAAAAGGGGCATTGAAGCTGAGACCTGAAGGAGGAGCAGTAGTTCACATGCAAAGGCCCTGAGGTGGAATAGAGGAAGGCTTGAGAAATTAAGAGACAGAGTTCCAGGATACAGGGCAGAATGGGGGGTCAGGGAGTTTATCCTCAGGGCAATGGCAAAACATTGAAGGGCTTATCACGCTTTAAGCAAGTAACAGGTTTTAATTTTACATTAAAAAAAAAAAAGATTATTCTGAGAAAGAACAGAGAGGAGATGATGTCTAAGGAAATATTGATGTGAATGAGAGAAAAATTGGGATTTCTACCCTCATTCAAAGGTAGAAAGGGAGGGCAGCTGTGGAGTGACTGTTGCAGGCAAATCACAGGATTAGAGGAATGTGGAAAAGTTCTGGAATGGATTTTGAGGGGAATGTGCTAGTGAGTAAACTGGGGCTGGATAAAGGATTGCCAAAAACATACCTTTGTAGGTGAGCCAAGCTCCCTGTTATGCAATTTCTTTTCCAAAAGCACTAGCCCTAAGTAAGAACTAAGGCAGTAATCCTGGTGGGTATATTGTTACATAAAACAGAAATAGCATGGGAATAGTGTAATAGAAATACAAGCAGTCTTATGAGAAGTAGGATTTGAAAACCTTCCATGTGCTCAAGAGAAACACAATTTAAAACCATACTGGATAAGTAACTATGCATTTAAATTAGCCATCAGGATATTTTTTTTTGCACTTGAATATATGTATATGCCATATAATACGTTATAATAAAATAGACAGCTTTTTAAAGGCCTGTACTCTGAAACAATGTTTTAGGAAGTTGTTGTGGAATTTTATACCAGTGCTAACACAAAAAAACTCTCAAATCTGTAACACTGTACTAATTGTTATTACAATGTACTAACTGTAGTACAAATTAAATTAGGAGAAATCAGTCCGCTTCATTCACTACACACACACACACACACACACACACATACACATCTATTTGCCACGGCCCACAGGACCCCATTTTCCTACCTCTTTATTCTCATTACATTCCATGCTCCCCTTTGCCGACCCATGTAGGCATTCAGCAATGCTCCAGATCTGTTTTTCTTTCCTAGCTCAGGCCCACTGCATGCTCTATTCCCTCTGCTGAAGTGTTAAGTCTACCCACTGTCCCCTTGCCCTGCTGGCTGGCTCTTTAACATTCTCCAAGTGTCAGCTTCAACATTTCCCTCTCAGTGACTTTCCATGACTGTCTGATCTAAAGCAGATTCCTTCCCTGGCCACACTCCCTTTGTGGGTTATTTCTCCCATCACCTTTCCTGTGTATTCACAGTACATATATTTACCTGTAATTGTACATATATTTCTGTATGGGCTTTCAATGCCTATACTGGATGCTTTCAGGTGCAGGTATTAAAAAGTCAACTCCAAGGGTCTGAAACAATAAGGAATTTTTGCTATCATACCCTAAGTGGAAATCCAGAGGGAAGACTGGCTTCAGAGCTGGTTGAGCCAGCAGTTTAATGGTGTTAGGTTCTTTCATTCTCTCTACTGTCCACAGCATCAGCAGCATCCTGAGGTTGCTTACCTTAGCAAAAGCAAGATGGCTGCCAGTAGGACAGACTCTACTGACTGACTTCTTCACATTTAGTAGGAGAGAGGAAGCGTCTCCCTTCGTTCAGTCAAATTAGACCAGTTTACGTCACATGTTCTCCCCTATCACCAGGAAAAATGCTTTCTGTTGGTTGCCCTGAGTCTGAGCTTCTGACCAAACATGGGATGGGTTTACTATGATTGCCTCAGGACTAAAGAGATGTGGGGATGTGAATAGTATTGAAAAAGGGGCAGAGGACGGAACTTGGGAGAACACTGTCATTTGAGACACACATTTTCAACCGGGGGAGATACTGCCCCAAGGGGGTGGAAATTAGTTCTTGGGGGACACACAGAAATCAGATATTACAATGGTTTATAGCCCTCCAAATCTACCTGACAAAATCTAATTAGTATAATTTCTCTTATTAGGGAGAATTTTAATTTAAATTTTCTCCTTAGGAGGGAAACGAATGAAAAAAAAAAAAAAAGGTTGAGAAATACCAAATTAAGGGGTGAGAGATGAACAAATTAGGACTCACAAGGGAGGCTGGATGAAAACCAGAAACCAAAACAGAAATATTTTAAGGCAGAATAGTTTCAAGAAGGGGGTACACAAAGTTATCGAAGACAGTGTAATAACACATGCACACACACACACACCTTAGCTATTGAAAAGATCATCTTATGCAGTTATAAGTAATAGCCATAGAACTACATCTTTCAACTGAAGATTCTCTTTAGTTAAAATTTAGACAAAAAAATTTTGAATATGGCATTGTATCTTAGCCAGGAAAATCACCACTCTTCTGTTCAGAAACAGACTAAAAAGGACACAGATGAGACTGGGCTGACCTGTTTTAAGATTTTGATTACTCTACCAGATACACATATTTTTAAAAATGTAATCCTTAGAGCAGTCCAGTGCTGCAGGGAAATGAGCTTAAGTGATCTTCCAGGGTTTCTTCCCACATTCCCCAATCACTCTGACATATAAAATAAACCTGTCCCAGTTAATTTGACAAAGTTTTTCAAATAAATACATTAATAAGTTCTAGTTGTATATTCAAATTAAATCAAGAAGCGGGGAAAGAAAAACTACAATATATTTTCTAAAATTTCTAAAACAAATTTATCTGAAGAGCAGATAACATGTACCATGAGGACTAGTTTGAATCTGAACAGTGTTTCGTTTGGGTTACAAATAGGAAATTTCCTTTTCTAGCTGTATAATGTGACCTGGGACACCCTGAGTTCTTGAAACTCTGGTGTCAGGTGGCCTTGGAAAGTGAAGAGGTGTTCACAGAACCCCTGAAGGATTTCAGGGTAGACCCATGTTTAGCCAGCAAATGTATTTGAGGAGCAAAAGGAACAGATTTTCATTGCCACGATAAAAAGGTCCCCAACACATATTTTTCCTTTTAAACAACAACAAATGTTTAAACAATTATATGCCAAGAAGATATGGCATATCCTACAGGGGAGCTGTAAATGCAGTTATGTTTTTTTTAATCCGGTATAAGCATTCAAATTACTTTCCCCTAGAGTTCAGGATAGGAGATATTTTCAATGCAAAAAAAAAAAACACAGAATGCATGGGAAGCCAATGTTGTTCAAAGAGATTGAGCTCCCACCTCCCACAAGGGAGGTCTGGGGTTCCCAGTGACTCCTGAAAAAAAAAACAAAAACAAACAACAAGCAAAACAAATGAAAAAACCAACTCAGGGAAGCCAATGTGGCCCAGTGGTTGAGTTTTGGCTTCCCAAATACAAGGTCTCAGGTTTGATCCCCGGCCCCTGGCACCTAAAAAATAAACAAATAAACTCAAAATGCATTTCTCTTATTGTCTCTGAGTAGTATTACTTAAGCTCTAAATTTTATGATCCTTTCTTGAAAACACCAAGTTTGCCCTTTTCAAGGTTAGTTTTTATAACACAGAGGTTCCCACTAAAGAAAAAATTTGTATCCCATGGAGTGCTTTAATGTTCTGGGAAGGCAGAAAACGTATCCAATCTTTCTAGCAGTTAGAGGATAACCATTTTTTTATTATTAAGGGCACAGGCAGAGATGCACAGGAAAGGGAAGCTATGTTCTACACATTTAAAAAATACTTTTCATTTTATCCCAGTATATTCTTAAGTTTCTTTGAATATTTAAGATGGTCAAGAAGCCCCTGAATTTGGCTGACTGTAAGCATTTCAGTTTGGCAACTGACCTATTAGGTCACAAAGTGTAAATAAATTGCCTCCAGGCACCCCTAAAGTGGGAAGTTAACAAATCACTGTAGCCACTAAAACTGTCCATTGCATACAGTTTATTTCACTAGGCTGTAATTTTATACATAGTATGAAGGGGTTTCCTGATAGCACACATATAGTTTACTTTCTGTACTGCTGAAGGACCAATTTTTTTACATTATATTGTAATACCCTATCCTTAAAACATTAATCAGTGAATTTTTTGCCAACTACATATAAATGGACATTTACCATACACACGGTGCAAGAATGTCTTTATAACATATTGGAATCACAAGTGTGAATCTAAAATACATTACTGTAATTAGAACGCTACTTTAACATTACAATGCCCCATATTATATTAGCCAGATTTGATTACTCTCTGTATAAATCAAAGGAGTTTGGTGGATAACTTCTTGGATAACTGGCAGCAGCTTTCAATTATGATTTCAAAAGAAATCTTTAAGAACTAAAATTTCACAATTTACAACGCTTCTTTTCCCATATGTGTTCAATATTCTCAGAATCAAAATGGGACATATTTTTAGTTTATAAAGTTTCTAGAGCAAGGAGAATAAATTCTTTCCCTTAGCTGAAAGGCTGGGATTGTAATATTAGATTTCGTAGAAACCTAAGTAAGAAAAGCATTGTACAGGGAGTGGAAATGAGTTATAAAGAAACACAATTTCTTTAAAAACTTCCTGCACTCCTCTGCCCCTCCTCACCTCTGTCAAACACAGAGAAAGAATACAGCATTACAAATAAAGATGCATTTCCACGAAATGATGTTCTAAAGAAAATGTATGTGAACAAGTCAGAGAGAAAGGTTTCTTCATTTCCCCATTTTGTCAAGTGGGGCAGTGGGATTATATCAGTTAAATAAGAAAGAGAATTCCTTAATTAAAGAACCACTTCATCACACACAAAACAGCTAGGGATAATTGCTGAAAACTTCTCATCTCATGAGTATCTTTTTTTCTTTCCCCCAAAGTTTGAGAATGTTTGAAAGTTCAATAAATAGTAGAAAAATAATCCTTTACTTAGAAATTTTGAGATGCATCATTCAGAGCTTAACGTGAGTTCCATACAGCAATCGTGGTACCGCTAGGAAACAAGGTGAAATCTCCAACGCGCACATTTATATCTGAGTGTGCCACATTCCCAGTCTCTGGTTGCCCAGATTTGTCTCTCTTCCAGTTAAGGAGAGCCGAATGTTTCTGGCTCCTCGGAACATTCCTCTGGCTCAGCTTAACGAAGGTTCCCAATGTTTTATTTAAAGGTTTCGTCTCTATGTTTGGAGGTTTGCCTTCTTTTCCATTCCATTAGTATTATGGCAGGTTCATTAATCAGGCTTATTACCCCTCCATTTCAGAACCAGCCTCACATTTTCACAAGTGTGGATTTTGTTGACGTTTCTCTTGTTTTTAAAACACGTTAACAGGAAATGAGTTAAACCACTGGACAAAGCACACACACAAGGGGGTTCTTGCTGTGGGTTTTATGCTGGCTCTTTTTCTCTCTTGAACACTTCAGATCTCCCCGAGCCTGTCTTCTCACGGAGGCTAGGTCGTTAGCATTCCGCATCGACAGTGTGTACTGTCACGGCTGCCTGTAAGTGGTGGCTGTGATGAAGGGTGGGGTGATGTAACCGGTAGTGGTGAAACTTGTGGCTTAGTAGGGCAGCAGTCTGAGGCGGGGTATCCAGATCTAAGTCCTCATCGTGGTTTCCCACGTCAACCCCTGCTGACAAGGGGTCGTTGTTGCCTGGAGGATTTTCGCTATCTTCCTGTGGGCTCATGGTGCTGTAGCCTAGAAAATGAACAAAACAAATAAGCAGCTGAGAGAGTCAAGATGCAAGGAGGAGATTTCACCTAGAATTCATAGGGCACTGGAATGTAGGCCTATTTTGTGCTATCTACGTGCAAATGTTTGCAGACATTCTGCAGATGGTGAAGTGACAGTTTTAAAGAGATCTTTAGTAAAATGTATTTTCTTAGAACAATTACACATATATAATCTTTTTAGGCAATGTAATGGATAAGGAAATAAACCAGAAATGAATAATGATCCCCTCCCCAAATCCCCAAACCAACGAAATGAAAACTAAAATCACTTTACCTCCCACCATCCAGAGATAACCACCATTGACATTTGGGGAACTATCCTCCTACAGTTCTCCCTGGGATAAGATTAAGATGATCTATTTTAAAGAAATTTTTTTTTTTAAAAAAAAGGAGCTTCAAGGAAAGATCTTAACAGGACTCAGAATAGTTGGGGAATTGGTGGGGGAAGAAGATGGGCTTCAGATGGCCTGAATATGATGCCACAACAACAACAACAACAAAAATGCTACTACTACCTGCACACCTGCCACAGAGCAGGCACTTATTCCATGCAATTCCTGTATATTAGTGAGGCATGTATTTGAATATCTATTTTATAGGTGAGCGAGGGATATGACCAGTGGTCAAGGAACTTGCCCAAAGTTCCAGAATCCAATGAAACACTAACTACACACACACACACACACACACATGTTACATCTCTAAGCAAAGGAATCAGCTATTCTCTGTGTAAGCTTGCTCACCTTATTTAAAGATTAATTTCTTTTGGCATTCTAAGTAATACATGTTTCAAAAGAAAATGCCCGAGTTGATCAAAGGATTCCATTCCAGGAACCTTGGCATGTTTTTAAATATTGCAAAAATCTCCTTTAAAATTTTTGAGAAGTGACAGCTCATTAATATTTCCACTGCATCTACAGTTAGCATCAATCAGCACTCACCCATGGGTAGTGCTATTCACATTTGTGGTTGCAAAATTGACTTGCTTGCACACAGCCAAGCAGGAAGAGTTTACGGTTGAAAATGTAAGCGCCATGCAAAAATGAGAAGGGCAATTCTCTGTCTTCAGTGAAACATTTCTCAAATGACAGAATTATTTAACAGTCCAATTCAACAAATATTTATTAGGCACCCACTACAGACAAAGCACTGAGCTGGGCATCCAGGAGACACCTAGCTGAAAACACAGTCTCTGTACAAGGAGCTCAAAAGCTACTGTGTGGAGAAATGAAACAAGTACAAGTATAGCTCAATTCAATTATTCATTGATTGAAGACCATTATGGGGAAGGTGGGGGGAGACAATGAAACATGAATAAGAGGTGTCTCCTTTCCTTAAGGATTTCACAATCGGGTATGAGACAGATGTTCAAGAAGCTAGGTTTACTCCAAATACAAATAATGGCAAGTGTTATAAATGAAGTATACTTGAAATCCAGAAGAGGGAATAACTAAATCTGGCTGGGGGATGAAAAAGCCTCACAGAAGAAATAATATTTTAGTTGGGCTTCAACACATGAGTAGGAGTTTGGTTAAGTGGAAATGAGCAAAAGAACAGCATTAGCACAGCCACAGAGGCATAGAAACCAACCATTCCTGTGCCATGTGACTTGAATGAGCTGAAGAGGAGGGCAGGTAGAAGGTGGAAGAGAAATTTGAAGTCAGATCATAAAGGCAATGGCAGAGAAGAGAAAATGGAGAGGCATCACAAAGTTCTGAGCAGATCAAAACAATGGCATTGATCATATCTGTGTTTTTAAAAGGCAGTTCTGGTGGCAGTTTGGAGGATAAATGGTAGGGAGGAAGGAGGAGTGGCAGTTAGGTTATTGCAACAGCCTAGAGGAGAGAGGAAGTAAAACTAGGAGCGGGACTGGGCAGATTTAAAAGATATTTCAGATGTGGGACCAACAGAAGAAGAATTTGGTGAGCAGTTGGACGTGGAGAGCCGTGGGGATGCGGGATGGTTAAAGGTGATTACAACTTTGAGTCAGGATGACTAGAGAGGGAGATTCAGAGACCCTGAGACTCAGGGAAGAAAATGAACTTTGTTTCTGTGAGTCTGTAAGTTCTATATGTGGAAGTGTCTAGCCAGGAACTTGGGACTGTAGGCCATGAGTAGTCAGGGCAGAAGATGGAGATTTCATTGATGTATGTGTCTATCACTCCTGAGAGCCTTCTTGGTGCCAAGGATTAAGCTCATGGCTAATGGACAAAGGGGTAAGATGAAGCCTCAGCTCTAGAATAGCCCACAGTGAAGAAGGGGAAATGCACGTGGGCTGAAACAGAGGTACACTAAAAGGACTACCAAAGCCAATTAACGTAGGAGACTTCAGGTGACATGTAAGGTGGCCCTGTACCTTAAGAGACAGAAGGAGCTCACTGGGTAGAAAGGGGAAGAAAGGTATTGCAGGCAGGTGGACAAGGACAGCCTGCAAGGATAAGCTGGATTTGGGAAGTAGTGAAGAAGCCAGGGTTTGGGTGGGAGAAGTGGGAGATGGGACTGGACAGGAAAGTTAAGACCAGTTCGAGAAGGCTGGCTGAAGCTGAGGGTTAGGATTTACTAATGGGCAATGGGGAATGCAGACCAGGGCTCAGAGGACGGGGGCTGGAGCACAGGTGTGGAGGAGATGGTGAGGACCTGACGTGGGACAGTTGCAGCATCTGGAAGTGAGCAAGCAGCTGGCTTCAAGAGACCTTTCAAGTGCACAGTAGACTGGATCTGGTGACCCACTGGACTTATGCAGATGCCAGAGGAGCTGACATTCTTGGGTACAGTTCAGAGGCTGGGGAAATAGTGATGCCATTAACCCAGATTAAGACGCCAGGAGTCAGCTTTGGTGATGCTAAGTCTAGAATGTAAGACTAGATGCTAAGTTCTAAAACCTTTAGTTACAAAGTGCCGCATATGCTTACACCACTTTATGCCATACAAGTAAAAGGCGAAAGCAGAAGCATGATTTTGGCATAATTTCAGTGCTTATGCTGATCGTTTTGGGCTAAACTTTAGTGCTAGGCTGCCTTTACCTCGCCTCCAAATAACTGCTGGATGGCTTCCCATTTCTGCTCATTCTAATCATCTATAGTAACTGGTCATTCATTTTAACATCTGTGGTGTTAAATCACAGTGTTCCTTCCGCCTGGCTCATCCTCCTTACTTTCCTTCATCTTACTATGGCACTTCTTACTTCAGTGTGAACCTCTTCTCCTCTGGGAAGCCTTCCCAACCAACTCACCCCCTCCTACTTCCAGTCCTTTCAACCCACATGGGATCTGGTGTCCCTTCTGTGAGTTTACATGGCCTTCTGCGTGCATTGCTTTCTTAGATTTTACCATACTGCAGTGTCGGTCTTTCTTATCCTCTAGGAAATTCTTTATTCAAGGACAGGGACTTACTTATCCTCGTACTCCTAGTGTTTAGCACCATGCCTCTCATATGAAGGCATTTAAAGATGATAAACTATATTCCCAAAGGAATGTCACCAATGAATTTCTCAGAACTTATCTGTGGGGGTCTGGTCTGGTCTGACACTGACCAGCCCCATCTACTAGAGATGATATTCTAGGACTCACTAGCCTGGCCAGGAGTTCTGACAGTCCAGTGCTGCTCTGCATGTGTCCCCAGGCAGGGTGGTGGTGGTGCTGGCTGTCTCTGAGCCTATGTGGAGGTATTCCCCCATTCTCCTCCTACCGCTTTCTGATGAGAACTGTGGCAGAGGCCCTTCCAAACAAACACTCTCACACAGGGACCATTCCGTTTAATTTCCTCAACTACACTACCATTGCCAACCCCCTCTATAACATACTTTTCTCAATAATTAACAAGAATCTGTGACGAGAGAGCAGTACGTTGTGGAGAAGCAGCAGGAGAAAGCCAAACACACACTCTCGACAAATTAATAGTGTTTCCTCAGTGCCAGGCAGTTCTGCTGCGTGCTGGGAACACAGTGATGAATAAGACAGACCCAGACCCAGCCTTCACGGCAGTATTTGAAAGCATATTTGAAAACACTTTTAAAGGAAAAAATTCTTTACTATACAAAGGTATATATAGAAATGTTTCTGCAAAGACAATCTCAACAGAGAAACAGGCATCAGGAAAGAGGTCAGATGTTCTTAAAGAATAGAAGAGACAAAGTTGGGCTTCTGCTCTTTTGCAGAGAGGGATGATCAGGCCTCTCTGGGGACCAACCCACCACCTTGTGGCCACAGAGAGTAACTGCAGGGGAAAACCTATGTGCCTCTAGAAAACCGTCTTTTGTTGCTCCACATGGTTTTTGACGAGGATTTCAAGGTTCAGCACTTGCCTGTTGAGTTTTTTGGAATTTGCCAGCATAAGAACTAGGGGGGAAACCCCCCTTTTCAAAGAAAAAATGTTGCTTAATATATATATATATAGAGTGTCTATGAGATAATAACCAAAAACATAGATTCATAAAAAACAAGTATATATTGAAGGTTTTTAACTAAAAAATAAGCCAATAGATGATTAAAAATAACATGATATTTTCAAGAGAAAAAAATGGCCAAAGATGATATATAGTTTAAAGTATAGATAGTAGCAACTGTTTCTAACCTCCATTTGTACATGTAACAGTTTATAGTAAAATGCTGAAAAACAAAACAATCATTCTAAGTGGTCCTAACTGAATACTGACGAAAATGATTCTGCTTTAAAAAAACTTTCTTAATCCGAGTAGTCTCTTTTTTTTTGTATTTAAAAATTAAAATGAGATTCCTCTGAAATACTAAACTGTTTGCCCATGTGAAATATTTCTAAATAAAAATACAACCTAAAGTTTCCAAGTTTAGCTTGGTAACATTCAGTTTTAAGTCTAGGAAAATCACAACTCAGAGCTGTATCACAGAGGTCTGTTTGGTACTCATAGTTATAGATTTTATTCTTTGAAATTTCCTTTTGTGTCTCAGACCTGAGGATTCACATGGAAACATGCCCAGTGGGAAACAAACCATGATGCCATGCTCCTGCTCAAGAGCCAGCACCAATGCCACCTTACCCTACAGTGTCTTCCATGATTTATTGGCAGACAATGTAACCTATCTCCCCTTCTTTTCTGTTCTACTCCTTTAAGGAAGCTGCCATAGTCCACCTTTGATCAATTATATGAATATATGTGTTCCTTTATGGTTTTCTCCTGGACTATAAACCCTTTGAAGGCAGGCTGGGTATGGATGGAGGGAGGTCAACATTAAGTTCCATGCTGATCATGTTATTTCATTTAACCTTAACAAAAAACTTACGAGGTAGGAATTGCTCATACTGCTTTAATTATTAGCTAACTGATGTCCAAAGTAGTTTTGCTAAGTTCTCATAGCTTGAAAAGAGGGAGAGAGGTGGGATTCAAGGTGAGCTTGGCTTGACCTATCTCATAAGCTCTATACCACCGTGCCTTGTGGAAATGACACCTGTCCCATCTCTAACTCTCCCTTTGCCTAGCAAATAGCAGGCGCTCATTCATTTACCGAATAGAAGAATACACAGATGCACGAGAGGCACGCTGACAAAACAATCAGATTTGATTTCCCTGTTTAATGTGTATGCACAGCTTAACCTTTAGGCATCACAGGGCCATGAACCTGATGCCACCACTTTTAGTGACTCATTGCACAGGTTCAGGAATAGAACAACATGCAGCTCAATCCTATTGATTTTGTGGTGCATTTGGAATTATGAGGAAAGTCAATGTCTTCTAGTTCCTTTGGTGTTGCATTCTGTCTGCATGAGAAACTATTTTTTCATTCCTCGGGGATAAGGAGGATCCAATTATTGTGAAAAATGAAAGAAACCAAGCCCTTAGCTAGATTCCTTGGCTTTCAGATACTGACACTGCACCATTCCCTCTTATCTAAGCTGTTGCTTCATTTGCCATTTTACTAAGACAATGAGAGAGCTAACAGAACATCGTAAATATCACTCGGAATTCCAATTTTGTATTGATACAATTTCTAGTGGAAGAGAGAGAGAAAAAGGACCCGGTATTCCTGCTGAATAAGAAATTATTTCTGTTGAACTTTAGTAGCCTCAAACCTGTTTTATTATTCAAAGGAGAAGAGGCAAAGAACTGCCTGGCAGAAGAAATTTATGCAGGTTCAAAGGTTTTTAGGAAAAAAGCCAGAAAGTCAAAGAAACTGAAAAATCTAAGTTCTGCTTTGACTCTCCATAGAAACCTAAAGTTTCTATTTAGTTGGTGGAAACAATGTCATTCAAAGCCCAAATTAACAGACTTCAATTTACAAAACAGAGTTTTCTTCTTTAGCTTCTGCTGTTTTCCACAGGGAGCCTGAATACCTGGCTATAATATAAAAGACAATACTGGCTGGTTTGACAAATATCCACCCCTGAATTTTTTAGTATGGGTGTGGGAGTACACTGAAGACTTTTTTTTCTTTCAGGGTATATGTGGAGAAAGCTGAGTCCAAGAGTCATACATACATTTTTTATGCTTTTTTAAAAGACCTGATTCTGGGAAGAAATACAGATTTCTGGGAAATTAAAGAGTAATCTTGAGAAATCAAAAGATTTTATAATGACAAGGAAAGTCCTACCACTCCCGTTATACTTTTTGGAACTATGGCAGCGATGCTTAGAGACAAGGATACATCTGCTGATCTTTGAGATGATGAGCGATGGGGACACGGAGGTGAGGAGCCCATGTGGTACGGCCAGATCTTTGGTAGGGCATGTGGACTTCATCACCCTTCGGCTCACTCAGCATTTGGTGGCTCTTCACAATTTGGCTCCAACCCTGGGCTCAGTTATGGCTGCAGTTGCTCCTTCCCAAGCCTCCTACAGGCGCTTTATGACTAAACTATGAGCCTCTGCACACACTAGTCCCTTTGCTATAATGCCCTTAGCCCTTCCTTTTCTTCAGTCATCCTTCAAGGCTCAGCCCAAATGTTGACCCTCAGTGAAGCTTTCCCTGACTCTCCCAAGCAAGGCCAGGTCAAGGCTGGGGAATGCCAGAGGCCACCCTGGCCTCCCATCAAGCCTCAGGGGTGTACGGCTGGCGTTTGCCAACTAGCAACACTGGGGAGCCTGATCTTAGGGGATGCCCATGTACTGAGAATCAAGTGGGGCGTTGAGCGGGTTCCAGTGAGACAATCTGAATTCCTTACGGAGGCACGAGTGCTAAGGAAGCCGAGGAAGCAATATGTGTGCCCAGAGGTCACCTGGCAGTGTAGAGACATAAGCAAAACTGCCCCAGGGCTCTCAGACCATGGTGCCATGCTGGAGTGTGTCTTCTGTGGAAAATTGTCAAGATAATTAGGCACGGAAAGAGAGTGGGGGTGTGTGAGTGCTGGCCCACAGATGTGTACCAGGCTCCTTAGGTCATGAAATGAAGGAAGCTGGACCTTACCGTGATCACTCTCTGTTCCCGATCGACCCCAGTAGCGACGTCTCCTTTCTGGACTGTGAGCATGTCGTTCGATGACGGCTGCTATGAATCGAGTATTGCTGACTGTGAAAGGCAAGGGCGGTTAGTGCTCGTGCTCGTGCCAGTGTCTACTGTATCCAGCACCTTTGCTCTGACTGGTCCTATTCACACATGGGGAAAGCTATTCTTTGGAGAGCTAGAATAAGTAATTTAAAAAAATTCTGAGGAATAGGGAAGCTGGCTTTAGAACTGGTGATGGGATGTACTTAATTATGTATCTAAACTAAGCATGAAGAAGCTATGCTCCTGAGAGCTGTATTTCATGGTACACAGTACCTCCATACTAGTGGTACTTTCTTTTGATTTAAAAAAAAAAAAAATGCTCTTTTCTTCTGGCTTGGATACACTAGGTAAGGGATTTTTTAAAACGCATGCCTGAAGATTCTCTTTCTAAAACAATATATTGGAAAGTAATGAGGAGAAGGAAAGGGAAGGGTGAGCAATTTAATGCCAAAGCACTTAATCCCCCCTCCAAAAAAAAAAAAACCAAACCAAACCAAACCAAAAAAGCAGAAAGCATGATAAATCATTGGAGATTTTCTAAAACAAAGCAAACATCGATACATTCGGTCCTAAAGAGAAGGGGGTGGGGAGAAACACCTGCCATGTCAAAGCTTCTTAAATTTTAATACAAGCCAAAAGGATATAAGAAAGAATATTTATTCTGGATTAGCCTCCTGCTGACATTCTGCAGCGAAGCAGCTGAATACTCACTGATGCCTCTGTCTTCGTGACTATCGTCGTCTCTTTCATCTCTGTCATTCTCCAGGTTGGACATACGCACTGACATTTCTACCCATCATTAAAAAGAGAGAAACATGACTATTTAATCAAACAAAATCACCCGCTTTAATACCCTGCTGAGTGCTTGTCTGATGGCTGGGTGACAGCATTCTATCAAGTACGATTCTTATCTTGGGGAAGAATGAACCGATGCGCCATTTTTTTTTTTTTTAAACACAGGAGAGAGCAGGAGTCAGAAGAGGGAGAAAAAGAAGTGAACGGTCAAGAGAGGCACCTCAAATTGACTTCTGAAGAGGAGAAAAGACGTTGATGGAGGCCAACAGATCTTTAATCCTCTACCTAAGTACCGGAAATAGAAGAAACAGGGTCTAAACCCAATGCTAACTGCATTTACAAGTAGCTGTTGCTGAGGTCTACAAAAGACCAGGCATAAGGTAATGCTGGATTGCGGCTGTACTCAGTCTAGTCAAATTTTACCAAGGGGCAAGTGTTTTGTGATTATCCCTGTTAATAAATGAGGCAACATTATCTCTGCTCCACCTTGAGGATTGTGGCTATAGTGGAACACTCCTGAATAAACCTGCTATTACTGAGGCAAGGGTGAGAGAAGTGCTTGCTGATTGAATCAGGGAGAAAGATGTGTGAACCTTAAGGCCATAAAGGCCAAGTCAATGCTTCTCTGGGAGCCCTTAGGAAAGGATGGGTATGGTCATTAAAAGGCTTTGTTTCCTCAAAGGAGCACAGACACCACACTAAAAAGTACAGGTCTTGAAGCCATAGTTACAGACTGATCACTCTGTCCCTGGCTTTGATTCCTTATGCTGTTTTAAGAGACATGATTATTCAAATGTGTGTTCATTCAATATGGCACAATAACAGCTGCAAGATAACAGATTCATTGTGATGTGCGCTATTGCTGATTTGCCCATCTTTTTGGAACAGCAAGGGCAGTGTATCTAACCTTTGTGAAGACATTTCCCATTCGCCTCCTAGCTTCCCTGACTGGCTTATTCCAAAGGCAGGCCACAGGATAATGGTGGGTAAGAAGAAAGAGCATCTGGGGATTTTCTGGGGAATCAAAATGGAGCTCCTGGGATTTAGGCACTAAAAAATGAGCAGGGGACTAAAGGGGAAAAGCAGGCTCGGGGGACTTCTGAATCTACTCCACAGAAGCGGAAACTGTTCTTGCAATGCCTCAGAGGCTGCCATTCCCGGCCACTGTCCTTCCAGCCTTGAAACAACCCAAGGGAGACTGCTGCCTCCAGGAGGAGATTTGGGATTTGTTTTCAGCTCACCTTGGGCAGCAAGAGGAGACATGTGCTGATGACTCCGGCGGTGAATTTGATGGCGATAGGCATACACGGCAAGGACCAGCACCATGATACATCCCATAATACCTCCAGCCACGGGACCCACGGGGGCACTTTTAATCATGTTCAATGTGATGACCTCATCACCTACATGAAAGCAAACAAACAGGAGTTCATTGTAAATATTTCCCAAGAGTGGGATGTGGTAGGGTTGGGGGAGGGGAGGAATGAGATGGGAAGGAATAGAGTAGGAAGGGACTTGGTGAAGAACAGCCGCTTTAAGCTTTGAATTCCTTAAATATGACCCACCAGAAAGCAGGAGCAATGGCTTTGTTGAATCCCTGGTTTTCAAATTAAATGCTGCTTGCAAAGCATAATTGGCAAGGACTAGTGAAACAAGCAAGCAGATGAGAACCACCTAAACCTGCAGAACCCAGTGCTAACAGAGTCCTAGCTACCTGGGGTATGAGATACTCTTATTTGAGAAGAAAACTCACCTTCTACAGAGGTAGGGGCAATATGAGACTCTTTTTGGGTCATGTGATTGATCCACTGATAAAAATGGTACCAGGAACACTCAATAAGGGTTAAATGGATCAAGTTTCAAAGCTATGGATTCCATTTAAACATCATTTGTTCTTTTCAGATAGGAAACTGCAGGAGGGCATAAAGGGATTTCTTAGAGCAAGGTCACTTCAACTATATCCTCACCTGGTTTAGTAGTAATGTGAGCCCCAAACCCTTCCTTACTAATGAACTTTCTTCTACAGACAGGCTAACACAGAAAGATGCTAAAAAGCAAGGTATTAACTACAGGTCTAAATATCTGACTCACCGATCAGCTAGACTTTAGGAGTTGGTGCTAATTCCAAAATAACAGTGAGAGAACCTCAGCTGAAGGATGCAGCCTGCCTGGCAGGACTTTTGAGGTCTTGAGGCTAATCTGAGGGGCTCTGATCCCTACAGAGGCCATCCACCCCCCAGCATCCAGGTAGCTCTGGCTTCTGTTGACCCTAAGGCCCTAAATATTGACTTGCAGCCATAAGACTTCCTCCTTGGAAAAAGTCAGGAAGGAAGGTAGCAGTAGGAAATAAGTTTGCAGTGGTCACTCCATAAATAACTGGCCCTGTGCTTCTGACAGCTGGGACTCACATTCAAACAAGCTCCAGAGATCAAGCGTGTGGAAATCAGACCTGATATTTCTCAGAACGAACTCCAGGGAATGAACTCCAGGCCTGTGAAGTTTGGCAGGACAGATGACTGGTTGCTCTCTCGGCATACAATAACTGAAAGTAACGGTCAGCCTTGGTTTTGTAACTAACTACTGACAAAGGAATCGGGGAAGGAGGGTAGATAGAGAGGAGAATGTGTATTCAAAAGTCCAACTGTCCTGGGTTCCCAACAAACATACCTATCGCTCCCAGATCATCAACGTAGGGACTTTTGGCTCCAACAATCCCCCCGAAGCATTCCTTCTGTGGGGCACAGTAGGATTTGTCCAGGTGTGTCTTTCCATCGCTGTCCACCATGCACCACTCACAGTCCAGCACACCAAAACAGTCCCTGATGGAAAGACGATACTTTGTGTTCCAGAAAGCAGTACGGGACTAGGGAAAGAGCATGGGCTCCAACATCCAACAGCTCAAGAGCTCTATTACTTAATAGTGCTGTGAACTTCCCTTTCCTAATAAAATGAGAATAGTAGTAGTCTGCCAGGGGATAGCTGTTTTATGCCCTTCAACTACTTGGAACTGAGATTAATGAAACGATGAAATCCACATATAGTGGATTGATGCAAAGTTATTCAAAATCATCGTAAAAGGCCAAATGCCCTCAGGGTTTGTTAAACCTTAACCTAACATACCCAAAATTATGGTCATAGAAAAAAAAAATGGAAGGAGAAACTGGTTAAATGCTAGGTCCATTAAGCATATTTCTTAGAGCTTTTAAATGTTAAGTACATTATGACTATCTAATTGGAGAATTTATGCAGTCTTTCCCAAATTAACTGACTTTGGGCTACTGCATAACATCCCAGATGAATGAATCTAATGCCAGACTTTTCCTTTGCTTAAGTATACGTCAGAAGTAGATCTGATTGTCCTTTCTATCCACTCATTATTTGTTTCATCCAATGGCACTTTGCAGCTACAATAAAGTAATCAACTTCTATCCACATTGCTCTACCACAGTCACTATTCCAAGACTGTCTAATCCCAAACATCCGAGGAAGGAGTGGAAGGGGAAGGGGTCAGGGAATACATAGTTTATAGTTCTCAAATCTACCTTGAAGTAAATCTGCTTTCCAAGAAAGGAAAATTGTGACCTTCAAAATACCACAGACTGAATGTTTTTTTCATGAATTGTAACAAATGTACCACACTAATGCAAGGTATTAATAATAGGGTGGCAAGTGGGAACTTTGTATTTTACACATGGTTTTTCTGTGAACGCACAAGTTCTTTAATTAGAAAAAAGAAAAAGAAAAAAAATATCACAGGCAGAGCCTTGCCTGCAGGGTTCTCTTTCTGGAATCCCATCCCTTGAGTTCCTGCCTCCTCACCTTTGCTCTTTCACACCAAGTCCCCTCACACTTCTTTTAATTCAAAAACAAATATCCCTTTAAATTAGAGAATTTGTGGGTTACAGAATAATCAGGTATAAAATACAGAATTCCCATATATCACCCTGTTATTAACACGTTATATTGGTGTGGAACATTTGTAACATTGATGAAAGCACATTCTTATAATTGTACTATTAACTGTAGTCCATGGTTTAAATTAGGGTTCAAAAACAAAACAAAATTCCCACCCACTGATGATGCTACTCATATATGGCACACATGCCAAATAGCCACACCTAACTAGAAACATGAAAATCAAATGGCCTGGACAACCTTAAACTTGGTGGATAGAGGCTTTTGGAAATCAGTTTCATATCTGAAAAAACTGATGGACCTTGTTAAAACATCAAGAATCAGAATAACATATATTAGCAGGGAAAGTTCAACGAGGTTGCTGTCAATCTTGTTAGGTTTCACTACAGCAGCCATGGCATTGATCTACATACAATCAGTGCTGGGCACTGCTTACCCACTCTCCATCCTCTGATTGCACCTGCTGTTGACACACTGGTGAAGAGCGTCTTGCAGGCCAGGGTCAATGGCGGTGTATGTCACTGGCTCCTGGTGGACCTCGCAGCTTGGGTTTCTATGGAGACAGCAAGTAGGGAGGGTAGGACCAATACCACCCACACGCCCACTCAGCTTGCCCCTAGCCCGAGTTTCTGTCTGAATGGGCTGCAGGGCAGCTCGATGGAGTGACCCGCCCTTGACAGTGGTCAGACAGCTCTAGGTTTGAATCCTGGCTTTACCACTTAGCATGATCTTGAGCCAATTACTTAACCACTCTGAGCTTCAATTTTGTCAATTTCATGTAAAATAGAAATAATAACAAAAAATTAAGAAATCATAAATATTCAATGAAACAGGAATGCATGAAGGTTAAAAGTGAAGGTAACCTCCCCTCACTCTTCATTCTAAATTTCACTTTTCAGAGGTAATCACTAGTAACACTTTAATGAAGTGCATTTTAGACGTTTTTCCCTATATCTTAAACAAACCATACACATACACACACACATCGTTCTCTTTAAAATTCTTTGGAGCAGATTGACTACAATTTATTTAACCAGTCTTCAAATTTTCACTAATATAAATAATGCTGTGTTACATGTGAGCGTGGGTACATGTGAACGTGAGAAAGGTACCTACGTTTTTCCACAAGGTTAATTTGAACACTAAGTGGCTTAAGGTATATAAAGCACCTGACACATGGTAGGCTCTCAGTAAATGTATGCAGCATTCTCACCTGTTTTTGTACGTAGCACATATACTCAAACAACATTTATAGTTAAACCCAAAAGCAGACTTCATTTTAAGGTACTATGGAGCTTGAACCCTGGCTCACTGAATACTTTCATCATTAGAACGAATCATCTTCCTATCCCCCAACCCAAAATGAATCTATAAAGGAGACCCCACAGTATTATTTTTTTTTTACCGGTTCTCTGCATTGGTGAGGTTGCCAGTGCATTCATTGACCTCTAGAGGACATTCACAAGGACATTCACATTCATTTTGTTCCATTCTTAAAAGCAAAAAGAAAGTTACTATGCAGGGCGTCAATGACAAACTATACACTGTACATGCACCAGGTGAAACAAAATAAAGAATCCCTGAGCCAGCTAAAAGGGGTATAAAAAGGAAGTGATTACCAGGGGTTGAAATACACAATTGGCCTTAAGCCATTGCTCTCTGGACAAGGACGCTGCAAACGACGTGGCTGTAAATGCTCTTGTTACTGGGGCCTTCTTTTTCTCTGTGATGCACCCGAGCACTTTCTGTTCATTTAGCAGCTGCCATTTCAAAATGATTAGCCCCAGTTAAAATACTAAACAGACTGGTAAACAGAGAGTATGGCCCACTGAATGTTTACCGGTGACAGTTGAGACAGAGCCGATCCACCATGCTACAGGCACAGAAGGCAAGAGAGTCGCACGTTTCATTGACAATACCGACAAATGCGTTGGTTCCTGGGATCCTCGTCAGTCTGTATTTAGAACAGTGGCTGCCATGCACAAGATTTGTCAAATCCCCCTACAGAACAACCAAGAGGTGTCAGGGTGCCCTACCTTGGTGACCATAACCCTTTGGCTGAAAATAGCTTACAGTAAAACTTAGTTTATTTAATCATTTCTGATTACAAAAGTAATCTATAGTCACTGTTAAAGATCTGGAAAAGCAAGAAAAATCATTCAAAATCCTCTTAGTCAGAGAAAATTCTTATTTAATATATTTTGTAAATTTTATTTCTTCCCTCGTTTATCTATGCTTATATGGATACAAATTTTTATAGCTGTTTTGTAACTTGCCTTTTCTTTAATCACAAAGCAATATATCATAAAAATGAAAATAACTTCAAGGAACATTAAATGCAACTTTCACGTAAGGAAAAGTTTAAAATAAATTCAAAGGCAAACTATTCAACAGAAAATATGCAATTTTCCCCCTCTTGGATAACAAACCTTCTAGAATAATAAAATTCTTTACAAGCCAGAGCCTCTTTAAGAGGCCAGTATTCTGCTTCCAGAATATTTAAACAATTCAACCAAAGCAAGTATCCTCTTCATTCTATAACAAGGAAATGTGATAGCCAACTTTCTGAAATGCCAACTTTGTCTGCCACATTGGAAAACCAAAGATTCAAAAGCGATAATGCAAAGTTGTGCACGATCATTTTTCTGTGTGCTTGCCACATATACTAGGCAAATTATTTAGCCCCAAGCTGGTTTCCATGACATTCATCCCTTATATGTGCATGGCGAAGGTAAGCTGAACTTGGAGAATCATGGCATTTGTCTCATGGATTCCTTAGAGATCTAGTCAAGTTTTTGACTGCCTGGAAGATGTCCGCCTCTACGATATAAGCAATATTATAGACTTATCATCCCGTTAGCTCCAGTACACAGGAATGCTTCAATTCCATTTTGAGATAACACAGGCTGTCAAAATTATTCTAATTCATACTGAACTAAAATTTGTCTTTCTGAAAAATTCCTACCCCAATATCCTGGCTTTGTCTGCTGAAAAGATTCATAAACCAATGTATAAATGATGGAGGGACGCCACACACAGTAAGTCAGACTTTTATGACAACCTTCCTTGGCCGCCTTCGTCTGACTGCACGCCAGCTGTCAATGTTTCCTTTAAAGAGAGTGTTGCTCAGAATGTATGGGGTCTGAACAGGGAAATAATTATTTCCCTTGCTTTGAATACACTATCTTATTAATATATCCATTTTTAAAAACTTCTCTCTTCCACCAGACAATTGCTTTTTTGAGATTAAACTTAAGATTTTCAATTTAATCCAATAAATTTTTAAAATTAATTTTAATTACGCATTTGATGACATAAATACAACTCTGAATCAAACTTACTTCGTGTAAATAACTTGAATCTTGTTTCCATAAACCCCCATTTTAGGATTATTTACAGATAAATAAGAATGTCCTTAAGATCTTTAATCACATCAAGATAAATTTGCTGAACCTCAAACCATACAAAGTATTCTAAGCGGAAAAAGAAATCATCTTCAGATGACCTACATGAGAGCTCCTGTCCTAACAGGGTGGCAGAGGAAGGACCGACCTAATTTGGTTTTAGGAATTTAAGACTGAGTGATCTCTAGAAGACAGAAAGAGAGAAACACATGGTGCCACATATATTTATACAAGAGTGTGGGAACAGACTTCAGTAGACATTTCAAAGGGCTTAGATTGGGTGACTCTTTAAACAAATAAAACAAAAATAAAAAACCAAAAAAAAAACAACAACCAAGCATGAGACCTTAAACCATTCATTTCTCCACTCTGGGCTTTATATTCTGCAACTGTCGGATTGGGGAGCTGGACTGAGTTCCTGTTCAGTCCTAGCATTCTGTAATTCTAAGGCAATAAACCAGCGAGGGATCTAATTCAGACGTTAACCATTATTCCATTTCATAGTTCCAAGTAGGTTGTGAAACAAGAGTGCTAAAGAATCAACTTACCACAAGGCTAGTGTTGAATTTATAAAACCTCTGGACTGTTCTGTCACTGAAGCTGTTACACAGATTTTTCTTTACAAAGTTGGGGTGGTTCAGGATGTCATTTGCTACCAGGGGCTCCTAACAAGGCCAAACAGAACAGAAGACATATGCCATATGATGAATTGTGGGCTGTTGGAGAACTGAGCTATCAGCTTCCCAACAAATACCTTGTGGGTGATGTGCTGCTGTTCCACAGGTGCATGTCCTTTGGGATCAATGAGGGTTGGGTGTGCCACCAGATAACCTCTGTCCTCCATTATGAAGCACCTGTACCAAAACAAGTGACATCCCTTATTCCCACAAGCCGTTTTTCTACACTTTCAGAGAGTTCTTATCTTGCTAGCCCTGAAACAAACTGCATTTCTCTGAGGTTCTCAATAAGTATTTCCTGAAATAATGAAGGAAGGCTGGTGGAAGGTACACAGATAAATTATTCTTGAGGTGGTAGATACACCTGGGATACAGGTTAAGGTGAGAGCTGCACCTGACTCTGAGGTCACCAACACAGTTCATACAGAATGTGGTCACCCAGCCCAATTAAGGTGAACCTGAAGATCTTTTGCAAGGAACTGTAAATGGGAAGTTTATTCTTTTTTGGGGGTTGGTGGGGGGTAGAGACTTAAACTGAACCTGAAGTAAGTGGGTTTCAGTATTTATAGGCACAAACTTTAAGTAAACCATACAGTTTATTTTGATGATAAATATACACAAAACACAACATTTGGGGGACATATAAATATATATCTGATGGATACACTAATAAATAAAGCCAGAACACCTTTAATTAAGACTGCATTCTGCTCTATTTTACTCTACATTAGTCCTATCCTTTTCCCATGAAGCTGCATTTCCCCATTAAAGGCCAATGTAAAATTCAGCAGTGAGAGGAAGCATGGACCATGAGATTGAACTGGGAAAAAAAAAAGCTATTTTTAAAAGCCACCTGCATTAAATCAAGGGAAAGCCCTTGCTTTGATCAGACACACTCTTTTGAAATTCAGGAGGCAAAGATTTTTAGTTCCATGAGCCTCTCTTTGCGGGGAAATGTAAGAGGAGAAGTCTAAATATCTGAAAATTTCACAAAGACTTTGATTTAATAACTTAGTCAACATCAATAGTACTACCCAACAGTATCCTCTGGTCTTTATAGTACCAAAGATGTGGGAAACCTCTATTTACTGATTTCTAGGGAAATAAGAGCTTTGGGTTCATTCTGTGCCACAAACACTCCCATTGTTATGAGCTGAGACTGTTGGTCTAAAATAAACCATAAACAGCATGCATCTAAGAAACTGCAAAGAACAGAAGAACAAATACCTTCTTAATAGTATACCCAGGACACAGACTCAATTTCTGGTCCTGACTGTGACTCTGTGATTGTCATTCAATTAGAGATACCTGATGTATTTCTCTTTATATTTTGGAAGCCAGAGGACATATGGTGTCCTTAAAGGGTTTACCTTATTTTGTTGCCACCATCTTGGTTACAAACTGGTAATAAGTCCATCAGAACCTTGTAGAAGTATCTAAGCGTGAAGTCAATGCCCATCACAGCCACAGTGTGCCCGGAAGACAGCTGTGTACTTTAGGTGAAAAAGATCAACAAAAATAAGAGGCATATCTCATGTAAAGGTAATGGCTATTTCAATCACAAGGATACAGTATGGAACCAGAAATATCTTCCCTCTGTTCCTTTCCACTTCCCACTTCTACCAAAAACAAACAAACAAAACAAAACAAACACACAAAAAGATCAACTAAGTGACTGATGTCACATAATATAGAGGCTTCATGGGAGAAAATGTCAAGACTGACAAGTATATATATTCTTAAGTTAGGACTTTCTGAGAAAGACTGGCCCTAAACAAGGGCAGCTGTGGAATATGGTTAATCCTCTGATAATACAGGTGTTCAGAGAGAAGCTGGACTATCTTTTGGCAAGGGTATGGGGGGATGGTAGTGGGGAGACATCATGTGGAAGGTTGGAGAGGACAGCCACTTGGTTCCTTCCAACATATCTCTATAGACAAGGAATCTGAGCCATCTCTTCAATTATTTCCTTCATTTTATAGATAAGGACACTGAGATCTCATAAAGGTTAACTAACTGCTATAAAGGCACCCCAAACTTAGTAGGAACAGTGTCTAGTCTAGATTTCTTTCCATGACTCTAAGCCTAGCTCCATTTAAAGCACAGCTCATAATCAAGAACAAGACTCTCCCAGTTTATAGGCTAGTACTTTCTCTATTCCACAATTCTACTCTCAAAAGGAGGAATGTCAAAGATGAGATAGTTGGGCTGTACAACATGGTGCTAAATTTTTGGCTCTGGATTTTTGGTAAAATCCTGGCCCAATTGTTTCATATATGGCCCTTGGATACTACTTAATTTTCCTAAGCCTCAGTTTTCTCATTTGAAAATGGGGATTATAATAGCTCCTATCTAATAAGACCGCTATTGGCATTAAATGAGATAGCAAGTTTAGAGTGCTTAACCAGGCAGTGAACGTATTGCAGACACCCAATAAGGGGAAGTTACTTTAAAGAAAGTTAAACATGAGGGATTACAGCTCAGGCCTGGACTAAGAATGAACTTATTACTTTTTCACAGAGAACAGACAGACTCCAGGAAATTGCTGGATACATCAGAAGGGTGGACTTCTCACTTGGAACCTTGATTTTTTTTTTTTTTTTTTTTAAGTTTACACTCTTGGGTGGTTGTAGAGGCATGGGTACTTGGTCAGTGAACTCTTGTTCTCCTGTGGCTGGAAATTTGAAGGGTTTTTTAACCCAACAAGAGACTTTCTAAGGCCCAAAGCATTACCATAATCTACATTTCTGATTTCTTTATAACAATACTAAAAGAAAAATGGCACTGTTATTGACAAAAACCTTAAAAATAGTCATTGGAAAGCTCAGAAGAAACTTCCCAAAGTAAAACCATCTTTTGGAAAATCAGAACTCATCTCTGGAGTGAAGTCAGCTTTGCCATGTTAGACAACTGCCCCCTTCTGGGTACAGTCAACAGTAATACTAACGTATGTAACAACAAAACCATTAGAAAAAGAACCAAGACCCTCAATGAAATTTCTATCAGAGCTTTGCTATTAACGTTGGAGGCATGGTGTGGAGGAGACCATGTTTTGGGGTAGCCCCTATTGCTACTGAAGTAACTTAAATTCCACCCTGGAAGAAATCCAAGACACATAGGATTTGTGCTTTGTAGCAAATAGGGTTTTGCTGAAGTATCAGTCAAAAGTTTAACGGTGGCACACAATTACATTTTGTGAGTTTCTGTGCTAACGGACAAATCCCCACAAGCCATGTCTCTAACACAGTCCCTCTGAGGGTTTTGGTGGCAAACTGCAAGGGAAGTTCCAATGTCCAGAGCAATGAATGGCATCCCTGAGCTTGCCTGTCCCCACACATGGCTGTGCGATGCTGGGTCGGTTGTCTGTGATTGGGACAATTTTCCTGTCTTCAACTCCATACGCTGCCCTGTGAGCAGTGTGTGAGCAGCTTCCACCACAGGAGAGACCAGCAAAGAACCCTCTGTTCCACCAAACATGTGACTATGAGGGCATTCTACCATGGAGACAGACGGCTCTTTGAGAAAATCTAATTTTCAGAGAAAGGCATTTAGTAAGCCACTTAAGTGGCAATTACTAGAAGGCAGAATGGCAATAAAGGAAAGAACAGAAGTTTCAAGTTGGATAGTCCTGGGTTCAAATTGTATTGTATCTCTTGTTGAACTAGCTGTAGTAATGTGGAAACAGCTAGAGCTGGGTACTGGTCTCTATAGATACAATTCAAGTTTTTTGGGATAAATTAATTTGTTTCTAAACTGCCCTGGCAGACTGTCATCTGCTCCAATATGATCCATAATGCATATTGCCCATATAAGCCTACTGTAGCAGTTTAGCATTGTTTATGAATTCCAAAAATAGTTATTAGATTATGTTTATAAACTGGTCTGTTCCTCTGGGCATGATTAAATTATGATTAGGGCTTTGATTGGGCCATGTCAGTAGGATGCTAAGTTCCCTCCCCCTTGGTGGGTGGGGACACACAAAGAAAACTACACAGCAGAGAAGAGAGAGGGAGTTTTTGAGCTGGAGCCTGGGAAGTGAACACACAGGAGAAGAACACATTGGAATAGAGACGGCTCCTCAGACATGGCAGAAACCCAGGGAAGAGAGAGAAGCTGAGCCCTGAGAGAAATGGAGCTCCGGGAAGAGAGGAACCCAGGAAGCCTGAACCCTTGCAGATGTTGGCAGCCATCTTGCCCCAACACATGGCAATAGACTTTGGTGAGGGAAGTAACTTATGTTTTATGGCCTGGTAACTGTAAGCTTCTACCCCAAATAAATACTCTTTATAAAAGCCAACAGATTTCTGGTATTTTGCATTAGCACCCCTTTGGCTGACTAATCACCTACCATTCTTATTTTTACCTGCATTCCAGAAATATACATTACCATAGCAACTCTTAAAAAATAGTTATGTACACGGTACATATCTATGTGAATGGTATAACAGACCAAGATATTTGTAGTACTTTTGTAAGATTTTTCTTTTTTACCAAAGACTCATGTAACCATTGATTTAATCAATGAATCTACTCCATCTTCTCTAGCAGCATTACCATTTCCCAAAGAATACAAACTTAGATTCTCAGTTCACTAATAATGCTCATGGAAGAATCACAACCCAGCTACCATGAGTAAATGATAAGTGAGTGTTGAGTTGAAAAAAGAGACAGGAAATGGCTGGATGTCTAACTTCTCCCCTTATCAGAAGCCCCTCCCCAAACTATCAGCCAAACCACTTCTGAAAAAACCAACAATGAATGGCAGGCAGTGCTTCATGAGAACATTAGCTTAAGCTGTCTTTTCTGCCCTGTTAAAATGCAGAATTTAAAACATTAATAGTACAATAGTAAAAACAGAGGCCAATTATTTGGGACTCAGCATTGTCAAGTGCAGTGCTTCATCACTAATTTGCATCATACCATTTCAAAATGGGTATTATTACCTCTATTTTACACATAAGGCCCAGAGAGGTTGTGAAACATAATAATAAGAGAATTTAATGTTTATTGAACCCTTACAACATGCCAGGCACTGTTCTAAGAGCTTTACGTATATTATTTAACGTAATCCTTAAAATAACCCCTTGAGATAGTCCCATTATCCCTCTTTCACAGGTGAGGAAACCAAAGCAAAAACAAACTTGCTTTTCTAGTCACACTTTTAATAAATGGCAAATCTACTTTTTGCACAGTAGAATCAGAGCTTAGGAGAAGGTAGGCTCTCAAATAGGCAAATGAGGCCCAAATCACTTGTAATCATTTGAAAACATACGATTTCAACATATGAAACTTGTGAAGCCTATCAGTACCACCACAAAGCCACTGGAGCTTTGTTGAAGAGGCAGTTGACTTGCATTCTAAACTACATCAGGTGAAAAATGCACAGCTTTAAATAATAAAATCACACTTGGCTATGAAAAATGTTCAAATTATCAGGTCTGCGGAACTGTACATTGAACAGGGCAAGAGCAAGATACTGATTCCGGGGGATATGATGCACAAAATGAATGACTGGTGGACAGGATCTAGGATTTAAACTATCATTTCTCACTCTATTGTTAAACTCGCAAAGCTAAATGTGTGTAGGTTAAATACATGATATTAAGTAACCACAGATGGGATTTGAACCCAGATCATTCTAACTTGAAAGCCCATCATATTTGCATCATGCTTCATTTGGACTGACACCATAAATATATGTAAATAAACCAAATCAAAATTCTTCCACCTAGGCAAACCACAAAAAGAACCATGTCTACATACATATATGAGCATAAAAATCCACCCACCAACCCCTGCAAAAGAAAGCTGTATAGAAACTTCTTGATGATGAGCTGTCAAATGAGGGGAGTATGACAGGACACATAAAGACCAAGAGAAGATACACATGGGTTCCCCCCACCCCACTGTAACATCTTCAAGAGCCCTGTTCAAAGACCAACGTGACTGCTGACCCCTCAAAGAAACAGCCTTCAATTACTTTTTCTCAACTAATATATATAAGAGTGATAACAAGTCTCGCTACTCAGACATTAGTAGGCATATGCCAACAGATGGTCTGTTAAGGAAAACATTGAAGAGATCTGTTCTAAATGAGTGTTTATTTGTTTATATGTGAAATATTATATATGGGAGCAGCTGACAGAGCCAAACAGATACTATCCTCTACAAAGGAATCAACATTTGGCTGGCCGCAGGGTCCCACTTTCCATGGAGACAGGGATCATGATATTGAAATTCCATTCTGCTTCCCAGTGAACTTGTGCTAGAGGAATTCTACTGAATGTCAATCATTTGATATATAATGAGCACGACTGAATAGCATAGAGGTAAGCAAGAAACGCTGTCTCCTATACATTTTAAGGCATCATTACAGACATCAGTTAAAATACAGTCTTAGGTTGTTAGGGAAAAACAGCTATTTGTATAATGAACGGATTAAACCAAGTGAGTGACTTGCCACTCTATCCAAAATCTTATTGACATTTTTAGCTTACTGGCTGAAAAGAAGTCTCAAGAGAAAGACGACTTCCTCTAAATATATTTACAGTGATATTGACATTTTATAGCATTCTAGAATATCAATTTTCGACAAGTCTTTTTTTACTTTTTAAGAGACAGTGCAAGGACAAAGGGAAAAAACCACAAAACGCCTACATAATCCTAAAGTGTTAGAATCAAATAAAAGAGGTAATAAATGTAATGTCTTGGTACCTTTTTTCTACACTAAAAATGCTCTTTCATTTGGAAAGATACTCTCAATGATAAATTTTAGGTTCCTATTGCTATTTCTTCCATCAGTTTAAGGTTGGCGTTTTTACAAACTGCTTTATTGCATCTGACATCTTTCTTTTTCACAATCATTGTCATGGCTACTGAGAACAGGGCTAAGAGCCTTTTACTGACTTAACTCACTTGATAGTCTTGTGAGATAGGAATTATCCCTACTGTACAGTCATCAGGAGGAAGCTTGGGAAATCCAAGGTCACACAGCTAAAGAAGATATTGAAACCCCAACTTGCACCACTTCAAAGGACATGCTTTTGCCACAAGTCCTTGCTGTCTACTAGTCAACTTTTCAAAATATCCTTCGTATGTTAAGAAATGATTCAAACATTAATTAAAACATTACCTGGATGAATGAATGGTATGACTGATGGTTACAACATAGCCAGCTCCTCCAACATCTAAGTAAGGGCCAGTCAAAGAAATCAACCCTGGATTAGCTACTGCATGCAGATACCTAATGAAGCCATAAGAAAGTCATGTTATTTTTGGATATGAATAACTAAAGTGAGCTTGTAACTATTAAAAACACCTATTATAAATTGTGTTTATGTTACATTAAAATTCAAGAGGATGCTTTTCTTTTTGACTGTCGCATCAACACAAGAGGTCAAGAGAATCTGAAATTTCTTCTTTTCAAAATATGCAATGAACTCAGGACATATCTGAGCTCATTATAAGACCTATAATACAGATATTTTAGAGACCAAAATAAAAAAGAATTAATGAAGGAACTATTTGGTACATAAAAATTTACCCTGGTAAGGATGGGGGAACAGGCAATAAAAATAGCCAACAACTCATGAATGACTCAGTTGCCAGGCAGCATGAGACTAGAAATCCTGCTTTTATGCTAAAATCAGCCCCCTGCTTTACCACCTGGCTGGCTTTTGTTTTTTAAAATCAGAGTAAAAATAAAGCCCAGAAGTCAAAGGATATTTTTGAGTTTACATGTGTTCATTTTTCATGGGTCACATAA
Source organism: Cabassous unicinctus (assembly GCA_029593785.1). Classification (NCBI taxonomy): domain Eukaryota; kingdom Metazoa; phylum Chordata; class Mammalia; order Cingulata; family Chlamyphoridae; genus Cabassous; species Cabassous unicinctus. Next base: position 61,808 of record JAQZBX010000474.1, on the reverse strand, counting down.
TGGCTATAACTTGATACTATATTCATTTGCACTGAAATTAGTGTATCTATTACATACATATTGTACACAAGGTAGGACTCAAATAAACCACTAGGAATTGATATGGACAAGCAAAAAGCATTTCACAAAATTTCAATGAAGAGATAAAAACATTGTAGAGAAGAAACTCACAAAGCTTGCTGTTAATGCTATATTAGAAAAACTATTCAAAAACATGTTTTCACCTCCATGAAAGTATCTTTCTTAATGTGGTTGCTTGAAGTTGCTTTATTGTATGGACTCATATCTCTCCAGGATTTGGGGGGGGGATGTTTAATAATGGAAGCCCCTAAAACTCACCATTGTCTCCTGGTGGGATCAAATGCTTTGTCCATGAGGGAACCAGGATAAATTCTGAGGACGCCATTGGGTGTTGCTATGTAACGGCGGACAATGTAAGTATTCAGGCTACTCATTTCCATTTGTGTCATCCATTCATCTGTGACGTGGCTGGTAGCCATTACTTCATTTCTGACAGAGAACTGGGAAACAAAGGAAGACATAGCAGGGATCCTTTAAGACTCACATGAAAAGAGAGCAGGCTGCTGGCAGGGCTTCCCAAAGCTCTCTTGCAGAGAAGCCAAGCCCAATTACTTCTTAAAAATCTTTCCACAGCAGATGGATGCAGCCAAAGTTGGTGAAAACAAAAGCTCACTGAAATACAGTCAGTTGATGTGTCATAACTCAATTGTTCATCTTAGCAAGGTTTTCCCAGTGTAAGAGGAAAAACCCTATAGTGAAGTACACACAAAAACAAAACAGAACACAACAAAAAAACCTAGCTAAATCTTTGCTCCTTAAGCCTTATCATATTGATCTCAACAGACAGCAGGGGCACTTTACTTCTTTCCCCTGGGAAAAATGAGGCTGGGAAAGTTTCCCTGGACTCTAAATCACACCCCCTCTATGTTGGAAATCCCCAGTGCATGTGAGGCTTGAAAAAGAGTCTTCATCTGGCTCACAGGGCTTCTAAATCCATCAGAAGGGTCACCATGGAGCAGCTTCCCCCGCACCACACACTCTGCCCTTCTGGCTCTGCAGCTGAGAGGCACAGATCCAGAGGCGGGTCCTGACTTCATAGGTTCACTGCCACCAACCCCCTCCTGGGCTCCGGAGATGGAGCACCAGAACCGGGCACTCACTTTGAGCCCTGGGTTGGCAATGAGGCGGGTGTTGTCACTGAGATAGGCCGTGTAGTGCTCCACCATGCGCTTTGTCTCTGGCTGGCTGAGGTGCTCATAGGGGGAGGAAAAGCTGCCAGCAGACAGCATGACGGTTGGACTTTCTGAAAGAGAAGAAAACAAAGCAGGCCTGAAAACACCGAGACGTCATCTCAGGCCAAGACAAAAGCACCACTAAGCCTATGCCAATCAGTCAGTTAGGCTGGCTTAATGTTTTCTATAAGCAAAGCCAAGAGCTTGACAGTAACAGGAACTAAAAAGGGAAAAAAAAAAAGTCACATTTTCTCCTCTCAGGGCGCTTACAGTCATAAGGGTGAACCAGAAGAGATATACACACAAATAATACAAATGCCCGAAATGGCAAAGTATCTTAGATTTACATATAATATTTTACACTTTTTAGGAGCAAGGAGGCAGGGTACGACGTGGAGCCAGGCTGGGCTGAATCTGGGCTAAACCATTTCCTGACTGTGTGATGTTGGGCAAGTTGCAATATATGCAATATTTTTCTCATCTCCAAATTGGGGGAAATGATAGTCCCAAACTTAGAGGTATTGTGAGAATTATATGAGTTAACATGTATAAAACAAACAAGCCAATAAATGTAAAGCACTACAATAGTGCTCAGTAAATGTCAACTATTACTGTTCATATTATTATTTAGGAAGAAGAAAAGATAGGACAGTGGAGTCAGCGTAAAAATCAAATAAAAGTAATATTCTGTCAGTCAGGGCCAGCCAAAGTAGCATAAATAAAAGCATGTGGAAATAGAGTAGTTAATGTATACACATTTAATTGTTGGCCCAACCTAAGAGAAAAACTCCTCTTCTCTATTTAAGACAAAAATCCCCAAAATGAAGTAGATTAGTAAACAAAAACACTCTCTCTGTCTTTGAAAATTTTCTGTTAATTCTCATCCTCTCTTTATTTTATAAGTTTTAATATACTTTAGAAAACACTATCATGTGTCCCGGCTCATTTAAACCTGTGGGTCAGTTCCTATTCCTTTTATTAGTTCCCAATCATTGTGCCTTTGTTTCCTTCCTGCCTGGTTATCTTTGATTTTGCTGCACATTGTAACTAAAAACTAATCTGTCGGGAGTGGATGTGGCTCAAGCAGTTGAGCGCCCCCCTCCCATGTGGGAGGTCCTGGGTTCAGTTGCTGGTGCCTCCTGAAAAAAACAAAAAGGAAAACAACAAACAAAATAAAAGGAAAAACCAACTCAGGGAAGCCGATGTGGCTCAGTGGTTGAGTGCTGGCTTCCCACATACAAGGTCATGGGTTCAACCCCTGGTACTTCAAAAAAACAAACAAACAAAAAAACCCAAAACCAATCTGTCGAAAGGGTTTGAGGCCAAAGAGGATGGTAGCATCTTCCTCCAGAGAGGACTGTTTAACTCTGCAATGTGCCAAACCCCAAGGTAAAGCAGGGTGGAGTGGGAGAAACAGTTCCGAATAAAGAGTCTGGATACTGCCCCAAGCGCTTCATGTGTGATTTCAGTTTTCAACTTGTCCATGACCATCTTATTTCAAGTTTAATTCTTGAGATTCCCCAGACCACTCTGGTGACAGGAATCCCAAGTCAAGGGCCGATTTATTTTCAGCTCACCCTACAGATACAGTCCTTCAGGATCTCTGCATGTGTATGTGTAGGGGGTGAGGATGTAGGGAAGTGGTTTCATTTACTAGAGTCTCCATCTTTTGGGGATCCTGGATTTGATTTATGTTTTTCTCCGTAGCCCCAAGCTGCCATCTAAAGCACAGAATCAATTTCAATTCAAATACTGCAAAGTATCTGAGTTCATAAACTCTACATATTCCAAGCACTCTCTATGATGGGGCACTGTCTAGCTGAAATATGATGCAATCCACAAATGTAATTTAAAATGTTCTAGTAGCCACATTAAAAAAGTACAAATAAAGAGCTTAAAATCATTTTAATAATATAGTTTATGAAATCCAATATACCCCAAATATTATCATTTTAGCATGTAATCAACATAAAAAATTAAGTATTAAGTCTTTGAAATCCAGTATGTATTTTATACTTATAGCACATCTCAATATGGACTAGCCAAGTGCTCAAAGCTACATTGGACAAAGTTTGCATGCAGGATCATAAGAAGGAAATAAAAGACTGAGGCCTGAGCTTTTTTTCTCATTAAGAAAATACGCTGCGCTTTACTGTTTCAAAATAGTGACCTTACTTTCACCAGCAATAGTGTTTAGCTTGCTCACAGAGCACTTAAAAGTCCTGCACGCATTAGCTTAGCTGTTCAGTAAGCATTTCTTAAAAACATGAATTAAAGGGCATGTGCATTCTTTTGTATAAAAATTAAGAAACAACAAAGCCTGCAAATCCTAAATCAAAACAAACAAAAAATGTAAAATCCACTCTTATTTGACTGACATCCCTGGCTCTCTACAAATTGTCTACGATGATGGAATGTGTCACAGATGAGAATACTTACCCTGGCCTGTCCTTCTGATCTCATATCCAGGCAGAACTCTCTAGCATGGAATTTGAAAGAGGAACCCAAATGCAAGTGGTCTTATTTGGAATCTAGAGACCAGTGACATCTATTTTTGAACTTCTCACTTGCACCTCTCTCCTCAGTTTACCAGCTGTGTGATGATCCTTAACTATCAATTTGTTTAAACCCTAAGTGTCCTCAATAGTGAAAAAGAGAATATCTGTTTTACAAGAACTGTGAGTGTACTGTGGTATATTGAAACATATACCACAAATGCCTTAGTGAATGTCTGGCCCATGGCAGCATACAATAAACGAGACTGTAACATGGCATAGGGAAGGTACATGAGTCAAATCTCAGCTCTGTCACTTTCTATGTTATCTTGGGAAAATGATTTCTCCCTGGCAAACCCAAATGTCTTTATGTAAAACAGGCCAATTCAGATGATGAATGTAAAATACTTGGCACATAATAAATGTTTCCTTTGAATTATTCACCAGTGTCCTAAGCTCTTTAGAACATAGGGGCCTGTGGTCAATACTGTCGGTGCACTACATAGATTTCCTTGGAATCCTCTGTTCCATCTCCCCACCTGTATGCTTGTCTCTAATGGACTATGCTTGCAGCCGTCTTTGGGCTACTAAAATCTCGTTGCCCAGTACAAGCAGAAAACTCAAAGTGACTAAGGAATACGAAAGCCCAGCTCACTTCCTCGAGTCTAGACAAAACTCTGAGGCAAAATTTATACTCCAAAGTCCCCCCACAGGGTCAGGCCGAGGCTGGAACTTCACCTTAAATCTGTCTTGTTTTCCTTACTTCCTCACTTTTTTTCCTGAGAGCCCCTCCTTGATAAATCACTGGCACACAAGTCCTCATCTAAACATCCACTAGAGAACCTGGCCCAACATCAGGCTTCAAATCCTCTTTACATTTGTGATTTACAAATCACTTGGCACTGCATGCATTCAGCATCTTTTACTTTTTAAAAATTCAGACTGACATTTATGGGGGGCTGCTATGATAAAGATCATGAAGGGAGCTAAGAAACGGAAGGCTTTACCGAGAGTTGCCAGCTGTTTGAAGTGGAGGCAAGCACTCGGCTGCCCCAGGAGATCCAGACGGTGGTACAGTAGTTTGCTGCTGGGAACAGTGTTGAGGTTCTTCAGCTGTTTGACTGGTATTTCTGGTTGTATCACCACAATACACAGGATAAAGGAAGTGTCCTGTACCTATGGAAACCAATAAAGAATTTCTAGCACAGAAAATGAAGGTCCCAAGGGGACAGGGACTTGGCCTGCATTAATTTTTGCCCTTTCTCTGTCTTGTATCCTCATATAGAAGATGCTCCTTAAGTATCTGATGAATGAATGAAAGACATGAAAATGGGGTGACACAATATCTCTAGTAAAAGTTTACATCTTACATGTTCTATTTTTCTTTCTCATTGAGGCAAATCAATGTATGTAACAGAAAGTCATGGAGCTAATAGAAGGATTAGAAAGTAGTCCCTTGGAAACAGTGACCCTAGCCCACCCCCACCCCCCTTTTTTTTGCTTACTTGGCTAATGGACATAAGCTGGAGCAGGGCTTAAGAATACAACACTGATTTCTATTTGAGTTTGAAATGTATTGGTTTTACAGTAAGTGTTCTGAGAACTAACCATTTTTCAAGTCATTTCACACTTTATAGAAAGAATTCGGGAGCAGCTCATATAGAATCCTGTTTATTTATTCTGTTCCCAAATAATGTTTTCACTTGTCCTGGTTGGAGACATCAGCGTCATTACTAGATTCATGAAAGTCACAAATCCTATGATCTTCCCACAGAGCCTTCCTGACTTGTCAGTGTAGGTAAATGTGCCATAGCTTAGTCTAATTTATTATGCTCACATTTAGAAACAAGCAAATAGTCAATTCTTAATTATTTGTAGATTCTATATTTGTGAATTTGCCTAAAACTTTTATGAGATGCCAAAATCAATATTTGTGGCACTTTTGCAGTCATCAGCAGACAAGCAGAGTGGCAAAAGATTTGAGTTGCCTGATGCACATGTTCCCAGCTGAGTTCTAACAAGATGACACACTGCCTTTTTTGTTTCAGCTGTCATACTGTAAAAGAATGTCATTTTTGAGGCATATTTAGATTTTCAATACTTTTGTGTGTAATTTTTGGTGACTTCACTCTTTAAAATAGCCCCAAGCATAGCGCTGAAGTGTTGTCTAGTGTTCCTAAGTGAAGGAAGGTTGTGATGTGCACAATAGAGAAAATATGTGTGTTGGATAAGTTTCATTCAAGCATGAATTACAGTGCTATTGGCCAAGAGTTCAAGTTTAATGAATTAACAATATATTTAAATATGAGTCTTTACACAGAAATGCACATAAAATGAGGGTATTTGTTGACTGGTTGATGAAAATGGGACCAGAGGCTTGCAGGACCTAACCCTGTGTTTCCCCTAGAAGCAACGGTTCAGTATTTGCAAATTCCGTGTTTGCGGTGACTTTATAGAATATAACTACTGCAAATACTGAGAATCATCTGTTCTTTCAAATTCACTTTGCTCTTAGAAAATGGCTGGCTGAAATGAACTTGGTGGGAAAAATACCCACCAAAGAATCAAAATCTAAGCCAAGCTACTTGGCTTTATCTCTGAAAAAGACTTAAAAATATAATAAAGCTAAACTTCTCTGTAAATCCATTTTTTTAGAAGGCAGAACCTATTTAAAAGATGATTTGTAATATATGAAGAGGGTGATTACTAGCTAAGCCAGAACAAAAGGCTGGTGCCTTATAAAGCAGTACAAAGAATTTACTTTGTGGTCAAGGAGAAATTTTTAACTAGACAGGTTAGAGTTAAGCGTAATGAGGGTTTGTGAGGATGGTTGCAGAATCTTTAAACCTAGGAGAAATTAGCATCTTCCTGGAATTGCTTTCATGTACTGCAGCCAAATAAATCCAGTTAGATTAGCAAATTTAATCTTTTCCTCCATCCACCAAATTAGAAAGTGACAGGGTATTCTGAAGTAGCATTACCTATTTCCTCTCTTTCCATCTCACACAGTCATCTTTTATATTTTTGTTTTCCTGTATAGAGTGTTCCAAGGAACCAAAAGATAAAAAAGGAACCTACCCAAATGACCAGGGGATAATGTTATAATTGGGTCTATTCTGTAAGAGAAAAATAAAATGTTACTCTATCTAAAAGCAATACTTTATAAACAGTCCTTCGCTTGAAAGGGAAACACATTTCAAAATAGGCCTTTCTCGTGTTAAGTGAAAAAAGAAATAGTCTCTGCATGAAGGAACAATGATGCTCCTAGATGAGCTCTCCAGGGCTAAAGAGCAGTTTTTTTCACCGATTGCACATGGGATCGATGTTTTGCAGTGAACCATGATTGTGAAGCATGGCGACCCTCAATATCTTCTGATCATCAATACTTCCTTCTGTCATAGCACATGGCCTTTTCAAATGCTCAGAGGTGCACTAGGGCTACACAGTGACAGAGTGATCTCTTAAAGCTGCTCATGTACTTTCTCAAATTATATTTAAATTAATTCAGTGAAATAATTCATCAGTCCTGCTAAATCTGTGGATGCTAAGAAGTTTAGCCAATTATTCTCAGCATAAGCTAATTTTATTTGGATTATATATGGTGGAAGAATCCATTTTATTCCTTAGGACAAGATGTGTATCTACTTTCCTCCACTTTGACCCCTCCACCCACCCCCCACCAAATTAAAGAGAGCTCTAAATATTTACTCTTATTGTTAGATAACCTGGCAAACATTTTACATTTCAATCTCATTATTTACTATCTCCCTCCCACATAGGAGGTCCTGGGTTTGATTCCGGGTGCCTCTTAAAAAGAAGACCAGCACACAACAAACAGACAGAGCAAATGCAAAACAATGAGGGGGT
>JAQZBX010000474.1:0-54093 GCA_029593785.1 Cabassous unicinctus | reverse complement strand
AAAAAGGGAAACAGCTATAAAACATCTGTGGAATATGTTCTTTTTCCCATAACTTTAAAATTGACTGGTGATTTAATCAGACTTAAGTTTCCCTAAAATCCCTACGTGAAGAAGAGCGCTGCACCCTGTAACTCCTTCAGACACAGGTGTCTTCCCTTCACTCACCATCTTCCAGGCATAGCTAACATTGTAGGCTTCCTTCCTCGTTTCTCTCAGCTTGTTTATGTGCCAAGACAGGGATGAGTTCACAGGGACCGCAATAATCTGGCTGCCCAGAGGGAGGCTGTGTTGGCAAACAGAATTAAATGCTTCAGGCAAAAGATAAAATTAAGCACTTAATTAAAGGCAGGGAAGAAGCTGTGAACCAGTGACCACCTCCTGATTTTGAAAGCAATGAAGCTCATCACTCTTGAAGGAGATCATGTGCGATTTTCAATTTTGTAAAAGAATCATGTTGGCTCTGCACTAAGAACATTCCTTACTTTCTATGCTTGCCTCCTCCCAAGTCTAATTCATCATAGAGACAAGACTTTCCTCAAATCACTCAGTCACTAATTTTCTACCAATGAACTCAAAGACCCATTTCTCTATAGGTTACCCTCTGCCAAAATAATGTATCACTATTGGAAAAAATCCAATCTCATCTTTATTTCAAAGAAAATGTTGCATAAGATTGTGCTCTCAACTTGGAATGGACACTACTTTGCGAAGCTATAATTTTATCTACAGTAGAGTTCTAAACCTTTTTATTTTGCTAACTTTTTTCAATTTGGCATAATTTGAATCTTTTTAAAAATGAGATGACATACGTCTGATTTTACAATTAAAGTCAAGGGGAATATGGATTTTAACTTACAAGATCCCTCCTCCCCTCCAAATGATAGTTCTAGAAGACCATATAGAAAGTAAATGAAATCTTGGCTATTATTCTTATGGAAAAACTTCTGAGTATACTTTTGATAACTTTAAAATAATTTATATACTTCTTTTTATACTATACTAAACACTCATAGTTCATGTCAATATTTCACTTCTAAGAGAAAAACAAAATACTCTGACCCTCACCTTTTCCTTACCTTAGGATATTTTGCCGAACCAACTCAAATTTTGGGATATTTTCATAATGTATGATATCAGTATGAAGTGGGGGTTCTGATAGTAAATATGGCCTGGTAAGAGATGGATGCATAAGTGTATACCCTGAAAACGAAAACAAACAAACAAAAATGTATGCTATGGAAAACATGTAGTAGTAAGTACTTATTTTAATAAAAGTGTCTATCACTGGTTTGAAATGTGGGCTTCTCTGGGATAATGAATGGCCCAGTACTCAACTTCTCAGCAAGTAACTCACCAGTCCAAGAAAAACTGAACTTGTTTTATATGTGCTTGCATAAAACAACTGAAATGCAGAAAGTTGTTTAAATTATCAAACATCTGTCTAATCAAGAATATTTTGTGATACTGTTCTTTTGGGTTGGTTTTCAATTAAAAATGTTATACTTTATCACATAAACCTTTATGCCAGTAAATAAAGATAACAATATAGACAAAAAATGTCGCAAAGGATCACAGTCTACACAGTCTTCAAACCTCAAGAGTCTGATTTGTTGATGTGACAAATAACTGGTATCTATCCCTCAACACAGGACAGAAACAAATGCATACTTGTTAGATTCACTCTGCCATCATGTTGGTGTTGTACTACAAATGAACAGTCCTAGTCACACTGTTTTTAATTAAATATTATCACTCTCCAACTTTGTTAGTATCACAATATCTACAGATATTTTCTTCAGGTTGCTAAAGAAACTATTCATCTCTATGCTTGATTGTTAAAAGATTACCTTTGTCATCTATAAGAAAAGTATAGGAAGCCAAAGAGTCTTGGTAATATGTTACATCTTCAAGGATGTAAGCCAGGTTCACATCCACACCTACAATTCCCAGAAGCAGGTTTCCAAAATAACAGGGTTTACTCACGGTCATTATCAAACCTATGGGTTAAAAACAAAAAACAACAGGGGATAGCAGAGAAATCATTGGCTAAAGACTTGAGGATGTGCTCTACTGAATCTTGAAGGGTAATATCAGCCATCTCAATTTTGCTTGGAAAAGTTTCCTGTGTGGTCTAGTAACCGACAGTATAATAGCAAGTTAAGAGTGCCCTACGAGGGATATGGAGTCCTTTGGAAGTCCAGATATCCTAGTTAATTTAAATGGAGGTAATTTGTATATATTTTTCACTACATTTTTACATAAATGGACCTGACATTCCAGATCAGTGCAAAATTTAGCAGCACTAAATATACCGTTCTATTTCCGGAAGTGGGGAGATTCAGCTCAACTTGAAAGACCACTGGATAAAGAATCTAAAAATTTGGGTTCTAGTCCAGCTGTGCCATTATGTACTATACCTATGACCTTGGACTTAACTTCTTTGAACCTTGGTTTCTACATTTAAAGGATATAGTAGTAACTGCTTTACTGATTTCTAGAGATTGTTACTTGAAAAGAGATTATGGATAAAGGAATGCCTATAGATATCATTATTATAGTTCATTAATGTAGCCTTTTAAAAAATAGGAAGATGAGAAGAAAAAACTTAGAAAAGTACAGAATGTTATTATCTGAGCACACACATGATGGAAGCACCAAGTTTCCAAAGGAACATATTTCTTATCCATCTAGTCCAGGAGTAAGCAAATTATTATGTAAAGGGTCAGATAGTAAATAACTACACCTGTGTGGGTCACATACAGTCTCTGCTGCATATTCTTCAGTTGTTGTTTTTTTAACAACCTTTAAAAATCTAAAAAACATTCTTAGCTCACAGGCTGTCCAAAAACAACATGATAACCAGGAAAAGGGAAGAGCAAAGGGGAGGAAAATATGCCAAGGAGAGAGTGTGACAGAGTGGGTTGATGCCTGGCTCTGAGCACCAGGACACTGGGGTTCTATTCCTGGATGTGCCACTGAGTTGGTGAGTTATTTCACCTCTATGATTGAGTCTCTTCATGTGTCAGATGGGGAGTTGAGACAAAATGATCTGTATGATTCCTAACATTCTACGATCCTAGGTCTCTAAATAAAATTCTAAACAAAAAGATGGATATTTTCTATTCAGTTACATATTTTCCTGCACTGGATGGCAATGTTCATGGCTTAGCAGCATGTCAGAAAGCCATTCTTCTAGAAACACCCAGGAAAGGGATTTGGACACTGCTGAAGACTTCCACAGAGAATGGTACACACGGAGAATTGTGTACAATGTCTACTTGAGGTATTATGAGCTGCTGTGACTGCAAAGGGCAACTAAATGCATCATCAGGTAGGTGGAAGAGGATACAACATGGAAAACCTTGTGAAAAGTAATGCAATTATTTATTATAATTTCAAAAGCATTCTTTAAGTACTTTGCATTTAGAATGCTCACTCTATATGTGTCTATCTAAAAGCATTTGAAAAATAATATGTGTTTAAGAAGGTTTTAAAGATTTATTTTGGAGGAAGATTTTGCTCAGCTCTCCCTGGAATGGGTTATAAATCGGGGGAACAGCACCGCAAGGGGTGACGTGGAAGTCAGAGGTCACAATCAACACACCACATTCCCCTATGCTTTAGTCTAAGATTAAAGCCATTTTCATAGTGCAGTAATGCTACTGAGATGCATGTTCATTTCAAATTTCTATTCTCCTCTGGATATATTGAGAACAAAGCTTTAAAAAAGAAACACAATCTTACTTTTAAATTATCAACTGGGAAAGAAGACTCTTCATCCCATTATGGCAAATAAAGTATGCTAAGCTTCTGCTACACTAACAAAATCCCCAAATGCCCTCGCTATCTTAATTTAAAGCACATAAGTTTTCTTCAACTGATATTTTAATTTCTGGAGGTTTTGCATTAGAGTCAGGTAACTATGGGTTTCCCTAGACTCTCTCCCCACGTCATAGTCAGAGGACATGTCACCCAATAATTCTTGGGACTGAAAATACAAACAGGAAAAGACACAATCTAGTAGGGGAGTAACCCAGATCTGTAAACCAATCTGTGAAACCCATTGCATAGTCCCCTGAGATCAGGTATGTATAAAAAAGTCCAGAAATTAAAATTTAGACAGTATCAGTCAACATGGGACCAAAGTTTGCTTACGATTTGGTTTAAACCATTCAGGGAGGCTCTCTGGGTTGTAGACAGACTATGACGTAGGCTCATACTCTACTTGATACCATTATTTGTAACAGAAATTGGGTGCATAATCCCCCAGTTTTGCACAGGACTTGGATTTCTACAACTGTTTTTGTTCCAGTTGAAAAATGCTTTCTTGATCTGTCTTTCTCTTATCAGTCTTAAAAGCATGTTGAACGTGGGATGTGTGCCTTACCCGTGAATGCCTGCCACAATGCTTGGCTGGCATTCAATAATGTTTCTTAAATGCAAAAGTGCCACTTGCATTCAAGACTTAACATTCTCTCTACGAAGGGAAATAGCCTTATCTAATGGTGGGAGCTTCTATTCTATACAAATCTGTGGGTCCTGACAGAATGAGGAAGGATACAAAATTTGAGGCATGACAGTAGCTGCCATATTTCTTCCTTATGGAAAGACTATGCATGGTGGATTGAATTATGTACCCCAATCTAGACATGTTCTTGATCTGCATTACTGTGGGTGTGATTCCATTATATATAGGATCTCTTGAAGATGTGAATTTAGTTAAGGGATAAACAAGAATATTGATAAGGGTGCAAAAAGGCTATACTTTTATCAAGCACATAGTTTTGACCAGGCATCATTCTAGATGCTTTACATAAATTATTTCATTTAATCTTCACAGTTGCCTTGAGGGAAATTTTATAGGCAAGGAAATAGAATCTTGTGAAGGTTAAGTACTTTACCCAAGATTATAAGTAAATTATGGCATTAGGACGAGGATAATAATGAGTAAAATAATAACAAGGGCGATAACTATTATTGGGGGTATGCCAGGCACTAATAAGCCTTATACATATTATCTAATCAATCCTTCTAAAAATATGAAACGATTTATTAACTCCATTTTGCAGATAACCAAACAGAGAATTAATGGGATTAAATAATTTACCAAGGTCAACAACTTAAGATGAAGAGAGGGATTTGAAACTTTATCCAATACTAAGCCTGTTTGACTATACTATGCCTTTGAGGCTGAATCCTAAATTACTTCTGGGCTTTATTCATTACCTGCTATACAACGCAACCCTTTTGTCCCAATTCACAACTTTTGGATATTGGGGAATTCCCTTTGAAGCGTTCCCAGAAGATATATCCAATGTGTCTACTGAGGCTGGGGCAATGAGGAAAAAATAGGTCTGGGGATTTGTCCACTAGCATTTGGAGCTACAGGACAGATGGCAGGAGACTATGCAATGCTCTGATCCAGAGAAAGGGATACCCACTGCCTTGTCCTGCCTAGATCCTTCAATGTCTGTATTCAAGAACTGAAAACCATCTAAAAATTATTGTGTCTGTGGACACATGCCCATTTCTATCTGCCCACTTCTTTTCTTCCTCTTTTAGTGAAAAGTTTTGCCCAAACTCACCATCTCCCATCTCATCAGAGAATGGAAGGCTAAAAACAGCTTCGTCTATCATTCGGTTGGGAAGGTTTGTATAGAACCTTCCGACTGTAGTCTCCAGGTTACTCAGTTGGTTCAGCACCATCATGCTGCCCTTAATCACAGGCAAGGCTGTCCGGTCCAGCACACCATACTTCCCTGAGTTCTGTTCAGCCAGATCTCTCAGAAAGGCCAGCTCTTTCAAACCAGTCACTCCATCTGAAATGGAAACCCAAGGGAAGACAGTGTAAAACAAAATGGCTGACATCCATACAATACATCCATTTGCATCTAATAAGAGCATGGAAGAGGTCTTACAGTGCTAAAGGAGTAACTTGTTCCTGCTAAGGAACAAAGATGAAGGCATGATCTTTTCTCTGCCAAGAGGGCAAAGGGATTCTTTAATAGGCAATGATGAAAAACACATGAGGAAATAAAGGAGTCTTGTTAGGTCAGGAGGTGTTCTCTCCTAAAAGTTTAATTTATAAATTTTAAATTATTGTTCTTCATTTAATCTTTGAAAGTACTAGTAATGATTAGCAAGTCTGCATTTAATTTAAATAAGCAGATGAAGACATCATAGTTTTAAAGGGGAGAGGGCTACCATTTCATTCCTTACCTCTGCCTGTAAAACTTTCCAAAGTTTCATGCAACTAAAAGAAAAGGATTATGGATTGCATTTAGCGATGCCCCCAAACCCTGTTTCTTTAAGCTCATTTTAATTACAAATGTTTTTCTGCTTGATATTGATAGGACAATACTGGATTTGATTTACTTAATGTATATTTTTTACATTTAGAAGGTCTTAAAAACTTTGTAAAAGATTTAGACATACTGGGACATATTGTTCTATAACATCTGTAATCTATAGTATAAAAATAAATTTAATAAACTTCTTTTTTAGTTCTATTGTTGGAATTCAGTCAAAAGGATTAGTAATGGATCACACATGGGCACCATTATAAACAAATTCAAATGATTTCAGTCACTAGTGAGATTCTACCAATGATTTTTAAAGATTTTGCCTCACGTTTGTGACTATTCAATAGCAAACATGAAACGTTCTGTCTATTAGAAAGAATCTGAAGCCTCCATGGTTCACCTACTGTATGTGCCTTTATCATTTCCAAATAGAGACTTCTAGCTTTAGAATCCATTTTTAAAGTTGTAGGAGAACCTAATGGATAGACTTTGTTCCTTAAAACATTGCATTGAAATAATGTGGGTTTTACTCCACTCATGTAATAATATAAGAAAGGAAAAATTACCTGGACCAAATTAAGTCAGAATCAGATTACTGTTCTCTTTCACTGCATACATATGCAATGACATGAGATAGGGGATATGATGCAATAAAATGAGATGGAGGATGGGGAATATGTTCCAGAGTGAAGGGCAAACACAAAAAGCATGACTGATCCCTGCTCTTATAGCCTGAGAAGCTCAAAGATATTAATAATAAAAGGAGACAACTTAATACAATAAATATATTGCCTTTCTTTATCATGCATTGCTTGGCTCTCTCAAAATAGAAAAGAAAAGTGACAAAGAAGAACATCTACTAGGCAGAGAGGAATACTGTGGGATAGAAGGTGATCAAAGTTGGATATTGTGTGCTACTCCATCATGAAATGTTATGCAGGGGTGGCAAGCAGTAGGGTGACAGACTGCTAAAGTGCTAGATTGTTCTATTGTCAATATGGTCATGCTGGGAACTACATTTCCAAGAATCTCCTTCCCTGTAAGTGTGAGATTTGAGAGGAGGGGAAGCAGCAGCCACTAGGCCCTAAAGGTTGTGATTAATGAGAGGTGTTGCAAGACAACACAAAGACATTTCAGAGGGTTCTGCTTTATCCCACTCTTCCCTGACCCATGCTCAGCTCTCTTTCCCAACTGCTGCCTCGCTCACCAACAGCAAGCCCAGGCCCAGCACAGACACTTCACTGAGAACTCACAGGGGAGCAACCATGGGGAGCTACCAATCATCCATGGACTTCTACGCCTCCTGCACGGTCCTTACTCCCACAGCGTGATGTTCTTCACTTCTAAACTTCCCTGCAAGCTCCGAGTTGTTCGCCCGTGCCAGCTGCTTACTTTCTCTGGAGTTGTCAACTCCCCTTTTTGGGCCCTTACTTCCCTAGCTGCTCCTACAATTATGTACAGTCTCATTCTGTAGAATAAATAAACAATAGGTTCTTTACTCTAAAATTCTCAGAGTGGTTCTGCTTCCTTATTTGAACCTTGACTGATAGAGTAAGGGGAGGGCTCTTTCCTAGTGAACATTGCTCAGAGATGGTATTTGGAGAGAGAGAAAAAATTAGCAATGAGAATGTCTATACGGCAAGATTAAGGAGAGAAAGGGAAGAAATAAGGATGGCGAGAGGGAAGTACCTAGAGGGTTTAAAGCACAGCATTGACAGAGGCCTAACAAGTACTTAAAAGACTCTGTGGGAGGACTTAGGACAGTGGAAGGATGAGAGACAACAAGCAAGGAAGCCTCTTTACTCAGGATTTACCTGGGCAGACCTTCACATGAAATGGAATAGCAGCAGCGATCACTTCCTCTTGGCTTTCCTTGCTCCTCTACTATGGGATTTAAGTCATCTGCCTTGTCTACCTGTCTTCCTCTCCGGGTTATAAGGTTCTTGAAGACAAGCACCTTGTTTAATACAGCTCTAAATCCTCAGTCCATTAAGAGCAGCATGTAGGTGCTTAGTAAGGTCATTTTCCTCCCTTACCCCTCTCCTTTCTTTTATTCCTCCTTTCCTCCCTCCCATGAATAAAAGAAGCTGAACTATAGGAGAACTGCGCCACTGGCAATCAGAGATGACACTCAATACTAGGTGGCCTCAGCCAAAACAGGCCATCCTTGGCTACCTCAGCTGAGGTCAACTCTGTGTTCAGGATTCAAAGAAAAAGTAAAGTTTGGTTCATGCCTAAGAGGCTCACATTCTTGTGGAAAGCAGAGGGAGAAGGAAGGGGGAATAACACATGAACACATCACTACGGTCTAATGGGAGGCCAGCTTACGAGAAACAAGCACGAGACGCTGGAGACAGGGGTACTGAACAGGTGGGCTGGTCCTGTCCCAGAGCTGGTGGAGGAGGTGTCCTGTCTGACGAGAAACCTCACAATCATCTGCTCCCCCATTCAGCTGGCTTCCAGGATCTATTAGTTACCAGCTACTGTGGTAAGACCTTTAAACACCTCATATTTGGTTTATTTACTGTCACCATACCTCTAGGAAGTAGATTTAACTATTCTCATTTTATAGACAAAACTGAGGCCAAAAGAGAATAACAATTTGCTGTAAGCCACACAGCTAGGGAATGGAGACTAGATTGCTGGGCAGCAGAGACAAAGTTCTTCCTTCCATGTGTCCACAGATATCTGGAAAAGAAGCATCCTGGCCAAAACACATAGTCCTGGACCCCACCTAAGAGGATCTAAATAAGAACCTGAGGGCAGTACCTGGGAAGCTGCGTTTTAAAAAATTCCCCATGTGGTCCCTAGCACATTAAAATAGGAGAACCTCTGTCCCTAATACCATACAGCTCTCCATGGAAATTTGGAAGTGGAGAAGAGAAATAAAAGTCTCTAGGTGTCAAGGGCTATTGGATCAAGACATGGCCTCTTAAAAACAAGAGAGTGTAGCCACTTTGAATACTAAGGGCAAGGGGTCCAAAGAAGACCCTGTGAAAGAAAAGCAGTACATTACCAACAGGAGACAAGACACAGTAGAGAGGCCAGAAGACTGGGCTGTACTTAGATTGGAGTGCAAGGAGGCTAGAAGAAGGAAAGAAAATTAGTATTTCCTCAAATTTGTCAGTTTACTAATCCCTTTCACACAATCTCATTTAACACGAAGAAAACCAACAGCCACCATTTAATGAGCAACTAAGAAGTGTCACCAATCCTCACAACAACCTCATAGATTAGATAATTCTTATCATTTTTCAGCTAAGGCAGCTGAGGCAGAGAAAGTGGCAGAAGCAAGTGTCAGATAGTGATTCTGCAGGGACACGTGATATTTGCAGTCTTGGTTATACAGAAGAATGTAGTTCAATGATTTGGCTTCCTGCAGCTTAAACCAATGAGATAAATTAATAACCTCCATCCAGCATCAAATCCCTAGATAATCCTAGAATATGAAGGAGAACTGCTCAAGATTGAGTGGTACGAAATCCCCTGTGAGACCACATACCTGCAGAAGGTTTGGAAATGAGCAGTGGTTGGAGAGGGATGAAGAGCAAGGAACTTCCTACCGCATGCCCTGATGATCAGCAATTAGCTAGAGCAAGCTATGCTGGGGAAGGAAGCTCCTTGGCTGTCTCTTCCCATACACTTCATCAAAGCACACCGTTATGGCTCTTTATTTTAAAGCAGTATACACTCAGAGAAAACTTTCATCTGGAAGAAAAATCTCAAACCACTACCTACCGTTCATGAGGGCATAGGTGAGAATCATTACGGAGTTGTTTAGAAAGCTATTTTCTTCGTTGATGATACGGAGAGTAGCCTTTTTATCTTCTTCAGAAGAGTCCTTTGATGTAATGCCAGCTGACAAGTAAATTATGACCATGTCTGTATCTAAATAAAAACATACAAATTGAATGATACTTTGGGATTCCAGCTAAAGGCAGCAAGCATTTCACTTTCTGTTTCATCTCCCCTGGACTTTCCCACCTCAAGGACCTGCGTGGCCCACTGTCTCTACTTCTACTTATTGACGCAGTGGCTCTCATCTCCCTGCCTCTGCTTCCCCTCCATCTGCCCTTTGTAGATGACAAGGCCCATTTCTTCCAGTGTTAGGTAAAGAGATGTTCCCAGTAAAGTAACCAGATAAAAGAAGGTGATTTCTTTAGGCACCCAGAGTTGGAATAATTTAACAATCCCAAATGGAAATCTTTCTCGCTTTCTGAAATGGGAAGATTTAACCTTTCCTCCGTGACTCAGGATCACCACTACCAACATCCATTTTTGGAGGACGAGGCTTTAAATGTTTCTTCCAGGGGCTCTTGAGACATGTAAGGTTATTTGTCCCTACACTAAAAATCTCTAGCTGCATTTTCATCTTTAAAAACACCAGTGTAGCATAGCAGTAAGAGTATGGACACTGGAGTCATATTGTTTGTGTTCTTTACAAGCTGTGTCTGGGTAATTTAGGCAAATATCTTAACCTCTTCACACCTAAATTTCCTTGTCTATAAAATGGGGATAATGATAGTACTTATACTCTATATTAAAAAGAGGGTAGAAGAGAAAAGAAAGACACCTCAATGAACACAAAAGAAGTCTTGAACTAAAGATTAAAACTCTTCTCCAAATAGGGTTGACAGTAATTGAGAAGTAACTTTGGCTCAGTATGAAGAACTTTCTGCCAAGTGGACCTACTAAAAAATAAGAGTGGCGAGTCTCCTGCCACTAGAGATATGTAAGCAGAGACTGAATGATGGCTTTCACAGAGGGAGAGAAGGTAAGAGCTGAAATTTTTATATTATCTTTCTAATCTCAGATTATTTGGTTCTTTTCCTATATATTTTTAGGACACACTACAGAGAAGTTTATCTTTTTATTGAGAAAGAAATATTTTTGGGGTAAGTTATATGCTATATTTAATTTCCTATTCTTGTCATTTAATGGATGGTTGCTTTAGAGTTACTGTGATAGGCAACCTCCAGGTTAACCCCCTAATAATCCCATCTTCTGGTAGTCACATCTGGTATAATTGCCTCCCCTTAGGTGTGTACTGGACCTGGTGACTTGCTTCTAGTGAAGAGAATGCAGCAGAGAGGATGGGATGTCAAGACCAATAATAGGTTACTAAAAGACTATGGGCTTCTGCTTTGGGTGCTCTCTCACTCAGTGGGAAGCCAGCTATGTTATATGGACAAAGAACTGAGGCCCTCAGAACTGAATCCTACCTGCAATCATGCAAGTGAGCTTAAAAGTGGATCTCCCCCTAAACTGTGAGATGACACCAGCCCTGGCTAACAGTTTGAAATCTCATGAGATCTTGAGCCAGAGGCACCCAGCTATGCTGTGCCTGGATTCGTGACCTACAGAAAATATGAAATAATAAGTTTGTTGACTTAAGTTACTAACCATGGGGTGATTTGTTATGCAGCAAGAGACTACTAATACAGTTACCCTTCTAAAAATTACCCTAACAATGAAGAAGATAGAATGCTTAAATTTCTTTGTTTCTAAGTTTCCAATTTAGACTTGGAAGGATTCTTTATTATTCAGAATTAAATAGTTAAAATTATGTTGTATCAATGTTGTAGATAGTTGAACTGAATTTAATAGAATTTGACTCAAAGAAGTAAATGCATTAAAAATTCCTATCTCTTGGTTACTGCTAAGATTTAAAATCCAAGCAAGTTTTAAAGCCAATTTTGATGCTTGAATAATTCTCTAAATAAACACTAACTGCAAATTTAAATTGCAATATTTAGTTTTCAGAGCTTTGGAAATGAATGCCAAAGCAAAAATAAAAATCCATAAGCTTAGGAATATTCTTGTCTTAAATTAGATGTCAATATTTTTTTAATGTTGTAAATAAACTCCTGCAAATTTCCTTAGGACCCTAAACATTTCAATTTAGGCTTCAAACTGAAAAAAAAAAAAAATACTGCTTGGCTCCCTGCCAGAGGGACTACAGATATACCATGAGACCTATCTATAGAGTGAGAGATGCTATCATATATATTCCCCCCAATGCGTGATAATTATTCTCAAACTGAATTTTCTCATTTCGTCTTGAATCCAAATAAAATATGCCATTACTGAAAGCTGATTTTGACTTAACCAAAGGAAGATGATCCTGGATGAGTTTGATATAATCAGGCCAGTCAGCCCTTGAAAAGAGGGCCCCAGCCTTCCCTGAAGCCAGACACTCGAAGCAGAAGAGACGCTCTCCTGCTGCCTGAAGAAGCAAGCTAACATGAGTTCTACAGTTGCATGGAAATAAGTGAATTCTGCCAGCTCTGTGCGAGTGCACACAGACATGCTGAGCCTCAGATGAGGCCACAGCCCCAGCTGACACCTAGGCTGCAGTCTTGGGAGAACCTGAACAGAGGACCCTCTTAGCTGCACCCAGACTCCTGACCCATGGTAACTACGAGATGGTAAATGGATGCTTTCTTAAGCCACTAAGTTTATAGCAATTTTTTTTTTAATATTAAAAAAATTTTAATTTTATATTTTTAATTGTTTTTTCTTTTAAAATTAAGTTTTTTGTATTTTATTTGTTATTTTTAAAACTATCATTCTGTTTCTGTGTCCATCTGCTGGGCGACTCTGTGTCTGTTTCCTGCCCTCTCTTCTCATCCTTCTCCTCCTGTCTTCACTGAGATTCGATCCTCGGGATCTCCGATGTGGGAGAGAGGCGTCCTACCACCTGCACCACCTTAGTTCCTGGTTTTTCGGCACGTCTTGTCTTGGGTCTCCCTTGTGTCACCTTCCTGTTACATCATCATCTTGCTGTGTGCATCGCGGGGCCTGGTGGCACACCCGCTTGCAGAGCCTGGCGGCCCACACGCCTTCTATATTTTTCTTTTTTAAAAAATTTTTACCGGGAGGTCCCAGGGATCGAACCCAGGTCCCTCCATATGGGAGATGGACGCCCAACCACCCGAGCCACATCCATCCCCCTGTTATATCTCTTAAGGTTGACCAAAGAAACCCAAAGTTACAATCTTTCCCATACAGAATGGTCATATTGCGCTTAGTTTATCACCAGCATTCCAGAAACCAGGCCTAGGGAGAAAAACTAGGTCTGGGGACACATGCATGGTTTCTAATATAGCGAATGTTTAGCCTACCATGAGTTTATGGTAATTTTTTATGTAGCAGCAGAAAACTAATACAACCAATGAATACAACTAATAATTAGTTGGTCTAATTACAACAGCTTTCTTTTCTTGAGGGTCCACTGTGGGCCAGGCACTGGGCTTTGAGTTTTACCAATGCTGTCTCCATTTTAATGCAGAGACATTAAAGAGCTTGAAAATGAATTATTTAAACGAATCAATAGGATACATTAATTTTCTCAAAAAACAAACTACAAACAGATTTTCAAATATGAAAGGGAAAATGACAGATTCCTTTCAGTAGTTTCAAAGCATGAGCCCCATTTCAAATATCCTTTCCTTTCTTTTAGCGTGCATCCCAATTCCAGATTTTCTTTAGCACATGAAAACTAAATTAGAGTGCTTTTGTACATTTGAAGTGCCATGCTCATCTAAATGACAGCTGGTTAGAAGAAGGAAGGATCAAGGAAAGAATTCTTGAGTGCAAAGGCACATGAGCAGACATCGGCTCCCAGTCAATGAGGAGGCCAGCCTGACAACATTTAAAAGGATATGGATATTCCCTGGAGAAATAAATAGGGATATGTTCTTAATAAAGAGGCAGGAAGAAGAGGAGGCTCTGGGAGTGAAGAGCGCCTTTGATTGGAAAAAAATGAGAAAATCTAGCAACATCCTAGTATTAGATGATCACTACAATAATACATTAAAATGCTTTTTCAAAAAATCCCTCTTAACATAATTGTATCATCAATTTACAATATTTTGCTTTCACTATCTTTAACTGTTAAGTTTATAAGTCTTCTGAAATGATGCACTTACTGGCTTGGAACTTTGTGTTATTGTTTGTGCTTCGAATCAGCTGAAATGCCTTTTGAAACCCCACTGCGTGCTGGGTAGGACTGTCCGAAGCCTTGATGTTGCTAACGAAAGTGGACATTTTCCTTTTTGTCTCACTGGTGGCTGGAGATAGGAACGTCTTATAACACTGGTCCAGTGAGCAAGTCCTGACAGTGTCTGCCACCGTCAATACAGAAATCTTGAGAAAAGAAAGAAAACCTTGTTACTCTATCATTTAAAGGCTTTTAAATGTTCCAGAAGAGAATGAGAAGGCCTACAGAACAGATTCTGGGAGTTTAAAAATACATGCCCAAGGCATACATCGATCAAATTTGAAAAGGATTAGTAAGGACTGGTAAGAGAAAAATAACAACAACACACTAGCTTTTGACTTTTGTTCCAAGATGAAGTTGGCAGCATGGTGCTCAGAGATAACGTTTAAATAACAACAACAATTATTTCATGATGAGAGTAATCTTAGCAAATACTAACCATCTTGGTTTTCAAACCTGGGGTGAGGGTGGGAGTATGGGGTGTATGTTTTAAACTACTGGGTTAGTGAGCAAAACCTTTGGAGTTGGAAAGTCAAAATGATGAAGCAGAAAATGGACACAGGCAATAGATTATCGTTAGATGTAAACACACCTATCTATGAGGTTTCCTGGAGATTACTAACCCTCAAGCATCCTTTCCTTCTCCCTTACCGCCCATCAATTTTGAGATAAAACTCAGTCATCCACCAACATCCAAATCTCTGGTCCTTCTCCTCCCCACACAACTGCCAGAGTGAAAGCCACAGCTAATTAGAGGAGGCCTCAGAGGATGCCACAAAGGAAGCGCGAGACAGCGCCGCAGTGATGATAAGAAATTTTGGATCCAGGGTTGGCAACTGCTTTCTCAAACATTAGAATAAAAACTAAACCACCCTCTTTCCCCAATTTTAAAGATGGCTTTAGAAAAAAAAGAAAAATATATACCATAAAATATGACGTGCTTAAAAAAAAAAAAAAGGCATTCAGGGAGAAGCCACCACCACAGGGCCACTGGGATAGCGGTCACCTTATCGTGTTCATCGATGGCGCTGAGGATGACCTGGGCAGCGTCCTTGGCGATCTGGAGCTGGGTGTCCGTGACGGAAGCCCCGTGGTCCAGGATCACTACTATGTGCTTCGACTGCGGCCGGACAGTGGAGACGTAGATGGGTCTAGAGGGGAGAAAAGTTCTCTGGGGTTAGGCCTGGTTTAGCTAGAGGACTTGGGCCCAACACTGCCGTGAAACTAATGAGGTGTGGCCACGCGATTTTCCCCAGGGACAGCACAGGGATGACGGAGAAATCAGCATGGAAGGAGAAACAATTCCGGTGCATTGAAAACGACACGTCAAGGTGATGGAGTAAGTAAGCAGAAGAGGGACCAGACACTTGTGTCCTCTAAAGCTTAAAGCAACTGGAGAAAGCTTTTAAGAGGCAAATCCCTTGGGAAGTTGGCTTTGCGGCTCCGTGTACCTGGCGATGTTGATCAAAACAAAAGGAACGTATGGTTCCTCTGGCTGCACAAACAGCACAGTAAGGAGAGAACGGTCCCCTGGCCAGTGCCGGGCCCTCCTTAGCAGGTCTACAGAGCAGGGAGCTGTGGGGAGCGAGGCAACCGACGACCTGTGAGTGTGCTGAGCAGCTCTGCAGAGCAAGTTTGGTTCAACTCTCCCCAGACAAAGGCTCCCGCTCAAAGGGCCTTTCCTTTCTGTATTGAAGTAAGTCCTAATTCACACAGGTTGGTTACCAAAAGGCCCCTTATCTGAGTACTTAAAAGAGTGCCATCAAATTTTGTCCAAGCCTGTGATAGCCACTCTACTTGCCAGGTTTTTGTTTGGCAACATTAAGGAAGGGGCGGGGGTGGGTGGGAGGAGAGCCCAAAGGAGAAATGCCTCCCATTAAAGCAGCCTGCTGCTAATGTGCAGTGCAGGGTTTGTGAGAAGAGGTTTAATGAGGTCCTATTCACAGTTTTAAAGCTGGAACAAATTAGGGGGAGCTTAAGAAAGCAAATCAGCCTCAAGAGAATTCTCTCCCTTATTGACACCCCTAAAACACCAGATTTTTCTGTGAAATTTTAGATGTTGAGTCACAAAAGTCTGAGCCTGGGTACAAATTAAGAAATGTAGGCAAAGCACCAAAAAATTTCAAAATCTGGCTGAGTTTATACTAATTATTCTCAAGCCAAAAGTCATGCATTAATACTAAAGTACCACCGGTTTTTTTGTTTTGTTTTGGTTTGTTTTTTTGTTTCACTAGTCAATACCATTGAGTCAGTAGAAAAATGGGATAAAAAGAATCCAGGAGAGGTGGCTTTAGAAATAAAAGAGGGGGAATAAAAGGAGGAAATTTGACCATTCCTACAAGACAATGAGGTCAAATATCTAACTTTTTAAGTCCTCTAAGGTCACCATAGCTAGGCGACAGGATTTTCTTTAAAATGATGTACTTCCTTCTTTCTAACTCAAATCACATATATGAAAAGCAGAATACGCACCAGCATTGTCATAAAGCATTAAACCTGCTTACTGGGATACATAAGCAGAACTGAGAGGTGGTCCTTACAGTACCACCAGTTCCTCTGCAATGTTTCTGTGCTCTGAAAACTGCTCCACAACTTCAAAGGAATGTAAAGAACTTGCAAAGGAGTCAGAGAAAAGCAGTTAGGACGAATAAAGAGAGAGGAACGCAGTAGACTAGGAGATGAGTGCAGATTACTTAGCCCAGACAGGAGAGGTTGGAGTGTTGATTTAATGCAGATTTAGGGTGGCGATTTCTATAAAAACCTTCCCAGTTGTCTGGTATAGGTGAGTGCTGATTTGTGTCAAGGTCCTGCTTTTCCTTTTGGACTATCCCTGGCAGGTATTTCTTTGAAAGAAGCATGGCATTTAAATCTATCTTCTTAGAAGCAAACAAGTAGCTGGCTGATGGTGCCTTTTGCTCTCCTAACAGACGAGCCCGACTGGAACCCAAAGGTCATGACTATTCTCCACCAGGAGGTCTGGGGAGGGAACTGAATAAACCATACAAACAATAAAAGCGCCTCTGTGAAAAGCACAGAAGTGTTTTCCTTGGGGAAATCCTAGACACAATCTAAAGCAAAGGTGAAGGAAAGCTACAGTGATGGGCTAGTTTAGACGCCAACTAAAGGCATAAAAAGTGGGTACTTTTGCCTGGCTTCAGATGTTCTGGCATCAAACATTTATACTACTGCAAAAAGGATTCAAAAGAAAACTCACTTTGCCTAAGGGGCTCTGTAAATTGACAAGCCTTGCCAGACAAATTATCTCACCATATGGCCCTTCTGGTGAAGTGGTACAATCTCAAGTCATTTCCGTGAGAAAAGCAAGATGTTAGTGATCTTTAATCCAATGCTTTCTGGACAACTCTACAATTTCTAAGCTAGCTGAGGTTTGCATGCAAATTTCAAAACTCTGGCCAAGCACATAATCATAAAAAGGGAAGTTGAGAATCACAAACTCTCCTCAGAGATATGCTATAAAGTCTTCCAGAGCCTTCAAAAAAAATTTAATTTCTTTAGTAAATATCTTGTTTTATTTGGTTTGTTTACATAGTTCTGGAAAAGTGTTGGACTTTATCATTTGCCCTACCCTAGCATTTCAATGTCCACAAAAGAAAAATGGAGAAATAAGGTAAGTACAAGTTTCTGAATACACAGTTTAGAGACAGAGCTGTGTGTGCAAATGAGGAGTCTGTATTTCCTACTGATCACTCTTATGCAACAATTAAAACTTGAGCAAGTCAACGTACCTGCTGCGATGCTCATAGGTGCCCTTACACCGGAACTTGTGTGCTGGGAAGACAGTGAAAATTCCTTCTTCCGAACTGAAATACTGCCACTTAATTCCAGGGTTGGATTTCAAGTTGTCTGCGAGTACTGGAGGAGTGGGCAAAATGAAATGTAAGTTCCAAATCCACAGGTGCACTTAGGTAACTGCTTCTCAGGCATCTGTTTTGCATGAATGGCTTGTAGTATGATGAAATCCCATTAGATATTAGGTTGTAATTTTTCTATTAAACATTTTTTTCTGTTGCTTAAGAAAATATCCATGAATAGGAAAAGTAGTTAGGTGAAGCTATTATTCTTAACCTTGTCTGTGACACATGTCCTGGATTATTTTTTCAGCTTGAGCGATGCCTTTGCATGACCCTATCCCCCCCATTTGGCCGATGCCTCTTAGGCCAGAGCACACTTGCTGGCTAGGGGAACATTCTCCACCTGCGGAAAACAGTGACATTAACAGTACAGTGTTTAGAGGGCCTGTGGCCTGGCCTTTACTTGCTCACTTCACAAAGAGGGAAGCCTCATAGATGGTACTTGAAATGCCAGAGCCATGATAACTCAGCAATGGCTGTGACTTCTGTAATGATTGAGATAAAGGCTTTCCACATATTGTCTCATTTATTTCTCACCACAACCCTAGGAGGTAGGTGGGTTATTATCCCCACTTAGGGTGAGAAAATATGCTTAGAGAGCTTAAGCTAAGATCAGTAAATGACTGAGTTGGGATTCAAGCCTGAGCACACCTGGCTCCTGTGTTCTTTACGTGCTGAACTGCTGCCATTTCTGGACATCCTGCATCCCTTCCATTTATCTGCGTCTGCCATTCCCTTAGCTCAAGAGCCAGCCATCTCACTTTGTGCAATCCTGTCCTACAACCTCCACAGTCTTTCTTACTCCTGCAATCAGATTTCTCTCCCTTCTCTGAAGTTTTATGCTCTTTAAACCTGTTCTGCATCAATTCAGCTATTTATTATCAACTTACTATGTGTAGGGTACTGCTTTACATTCTGCAAGATATACAAAGATGAGCCAAAAAAAAGACCAAAACAAAACCCAAGGCATAATAACCGATATACCACAGAATTATAACATGGATGAAATGGAGGAGACAGCAATTCAATGGAGGGAGACAATAAGGAAGGAAAGCAAGAGGTATAAAGTCCTAAATGTCCACATGGCCAATCAAAGACCTGTTTAGATGGCTCTGGGGGCTGAGAGGTGACTCTGATGATGATCATGATCTTTTACTATTGATAAAGAGCTTACACAGGAGATTTTATTTCACTTTTACAAAATCTTACCAGATATGTGGCATCACTGCTATTTTGAAATGGAGGAAACTGAAGCTTAAGGAAATTATATGGTACTTTATAACTGTACCATGTTTTATTTCCTTCATATCACTTACCACCTGAAATTACCTTATTTGCTTAATACCAGTCATTCCCCACCCTGTTAGAATTTAAGGTCCTTGTGAGCATGGACTTGGCCTTGCTCCTTCTAGAACCTAGAACACATGGCACAGTGAGAGTCCAATGAATGTATTTTTGAGCAAATGACTATCCATGGCTAGTAGGTCATGGTCAGGCGACAAACATAGCATTTCTGACTCTAATGTACTCGCCACCAAATCCTTTTGCCCCAAATATAAACAGTGGATTCATTATAATATTATGTTTTTGTGCTACACTTAGCATCAGAGATTAACATTCTGAAATGGGAGACAGCAAGCTCTGTAAGGTGTGGTTGGGAGCCACACTATAATCTACACTTGATCTTAGCCAAAGGCTGAGAGGCGATCACACTATAATCTACACTGTGGATGATGGCATCCTGGGGAGTCAGATGGTGTGGTGCCACAGTGAATCCTGTGCCTGTGTCTCTTTTCCCAGGTGACCATGAACTCGATGAGGACAAGATGCTGGTATATTCTGTTTCCTCAGCATCTAGTACAGTGGCTGGCCTGTCTCGGTGGCTCATTATATTGGCTGAATGGAAGTCCTATTTGAGACCAGCAGGCCACAGGTCAGGTCTAAAGGGCTACTGTCTCAAGTTCATTGTATTTGCATCAACTGTTATTCTGATTGCCCACGTGGCTTTGATCAACTCTTCTTCATTTGTACTTAGTCTACCATGCACAGAGAACTGATTTGTGGGACTTGAGTAAAGAGATCAAAAAGATCAAATTCTTACTTACAAAAAACTTGGAGACTAATTGAGGGAAATTGGAAATACACGCTAGACTTTTTAATAATCATCACAGTATCTGATTAAGAGCTTGGACGAACTTCAGAGAAGGGCTATGGAAATTCAAAGATAGGAAAGTTCTCCCCATTGTTCATGAGAGGGGTTGGGGACAAGTACTGAATAAGGGGCTAAAAACTACCAGGTACTATGCCAGGTGCCTTGCACAGGCTACAGTGGAATTTCACCATGTGAGCATGTAACTTGAGAACAATTACCTCTCAAGATTCAACCCGTGTATAAGGGCAGGGGACTGGGGTCACTCCAGGAAATTCTGACTTAGCAAGATGGGAAACCAGAGGCCAAGTTCTTCTCTATAACTCATCAACAGACAATAAATATAAGTGCATGTCATTTGCTGTTGACAGAACACAGAGTGAAGATCTCTTTGGCTCCCCTCCCTTTCTCAGTATGAGCAAGGCTCACCATTTTTAAGTTTAATTTACTTTGCTGAGGTCTTTCTGCCATTTAACATGTTTTCTAAGGACTGTCTTTTATAGCTGTGGCAAATATTTTTTATTCTTTTCCAAAAATCAACAAACATGACAGCAACTAAAATATGTGATGGATATTAAAATGCCAGTTTCTTCTTTATTCCCGGTAGGTAAGAAGTAATGATAGAAACACTGGTCAACAAACTTCCAACTTTATGCTCATCATTAACAATAACTTACGAAGGAGAAAATGCTGGGACCGTGTAGTGACTGTGCCATAAAAGTGTCACACGGTGCTGTCTTTGCCAGCCTGCCCCTTTCCAGGATCACCAGGCCAGGGCGGAGCAGCACGTACCTGGCAAAATCTAGAATGTATTCCAGCAAACACTTACCAGGCATTTCCATGTGCCAAACCTGTGCTAATACTCGTACATCTGTCACGTAGTTCTCACCTCTACAAATAAATCTATTAACATGCATTAAGTTACAGAGGTTTAAAGGAAATCAGAATGGGGTGAACCACACAGGCATGCAGGACCACTTTAGAACTCCTACTCATCCTCTATTCCTCAATCGTTTAAATGCCCAGACATCTGCATAGAAACCCTCCTTTAGTTTGTCTCAGGGGTTGGCAAACTTCTTCTGTAAAGGGCCAGAGAGTAAATATTTTCAGCTTTCAGGGTCACATGGTCTCTGCCACAACTGCTCAACTCTGCTGGCGCAGCATGAAAGCAGCCAGAGACACATGTAAATGAGTGTGGCTGTGTGCCATTAAAAGGTTATTTACAGGAAAGTGGATGTGGCTCAAGTGAATGGGCTCCCATCTACCACACAGGAGATCCATAGTTTGATTCCTGGGGCCCCCTGGTGAAAGGCAAGCTGGCCCATGTGGAGTGCTGGCCCACGCAGACAGCTGGCATGGCAAAATGATGCAACAAAAAGTGACACAGAGGAGAGACAATAAGAGACGCAGCAGACCAGGGAGCTGAGGTGGTGCAAG
This sequence comes from Cabassous unicinctus, assembly GCA_029593785.1. Taxonomy (NCBI): domain Eukaryota; kingdom Metazoa; phylum Chordata; class Mammalia; order Cingulata; family Chlamyphoridae; genus Cabassous; species Cabassous unicinctus. Next base: position 32,331 of record JAQZBX010000474.1, on the reverse strand, counting down.
AGATTGAGCGCCTCTCTCCCACTTCGGAAGGTCCTAGGATTGGTTCCCGGTGCCGCCTAAAGAGAAGACACGCAGACACAGAAGAACACAGAGCAGACCGCGAGCACAGAACAATGAGGCGGGGAGGGAGAAATAAAGAAATAAAACAAATCTTTACAATAAAAAAAGTTTATTTACAAAAATCAGTGGTGAGCAGATTTGGTCAGTGGTCCTCCAACATTAGTGAGCATCAAAGCCATGTAAAGTGTACTACATGGAGACTTAAAGCTGTTTCAATGCTTTATGCCTTTAGCAATTACCCGCCACTTGTCCCCCTCAACCCGCTAAATTGCTGAAGCACATTTTATCCTCACAATAATCCTAGGAGTACAAGTTATTATTCCCAAGTTACAAGCTCAGAGAGGGTTTTTGACATGTACTAGGTTTCCCTGTGGACAAGGAGGGGACACGGGAGTCGAGTCAGCCTGTGACCACAAGTCCGTCGCCTCCCCACTAGGCCAGGCAACTCGCCCTCATGAGGTCATCACCTGGACTAAGGCCACCACACTCTGGTGAGACGTCTGACTGACGTGCTGTGGGTGTAAACATGGAAGAGACTTTTTCTCTGTCTGGTCTTCTGGGGGTTTGAAGCCTTCACCTTGATCTCACATTAGCACTGTTCTCCAGGCAGCCTTGCCAGCATTGCAATAAAAAGGCAAACACTGCCTTTGGAAGTAAAGGAAAGCCCAATGACCTCATTTAAAAGTAACATCTGTAACAATAAACAGGCTACAGTGAGACTATTAAAAGGGGAGCCAAAGGGAGCAAGAATGCTTTAAAAATAAATCAGAATTCATATAGTGCATGATACCTTTCACCACAAAAGATCATTCTGATCCCTTACAGTCATTCCAGGGTTATAGCACAGAATCAGGCAAAGCTTCCCGAACACTCCTGCTGAGGACTCCTCTGGAATCTGATTGCATTTCATCCATTATTTGGTACTAGCAGAAAGATGACAGATATGATGGTAATGAGGACCCCAGGGCCCAGAAGTAATCTATCAATGTAGTGTGCGTCCTCAGGGGACCCCTCTCTAACCTAGACGTGGAGGCAAACGAGAGCCTTATTATCCAAGCAGGCAACCCGGAGGGGCGTCCCCCATTGACATGAGCCAGTGAGGTGTTCTGGCCACTCAATAACTTGGGCTGGTGTCCAAGCTCAGGGTCCTGTATGCTCACTCTTTCCTGAAAAATGCTGGAAGCCATCCAGGAAAAAAGCTGGGCAGACGCCCAACCTGTTGGCCCATGCAGCACATCATTAGGCGTCAAGCTCTTAAGGGGCAGGGTCTGCATCTGTCTAAATTGCTCTGCTCACCTACCTCAGGCAGACACAGGTGGAGGAGGCAATAAATGACTCTTCCCCACTGGAGCTAGAAGTAATTGAACCCTCTGAAATACAGCAACATCTTAGCTCTCCAGATCTTCTCCTTAGTACAACTGTTGTTATGGGTAACTTTCAGCTCCTCCATCCTAGACCCCAAGATCCTGAAGGGCAGGATCTATAACAGACTCTTTTCTATATCCCTAAAGCAGAGATGCCCAGCTTCTTTCACATCAAGGCATTCACCCTCTGAGAGCTGTGAGACTATTATCTACAGCACACAGGTTGAGAAGATCTACACTGAAGTACTATTTCTCAGCTGTTATCTTATACCTCTGTTTGATATAGTCTAAAATGTACCCTTCCTCTATTGCCAAATCCAAGTAAAAATAAATTAAATACTGTGACTAAATAGAGAAGCAATGATCAATTTGGATAATTTTTTTTTTTTAATTTATTTACTTTATTTATCATCCACCCCTCCCCCAGATGGTTCTCTCGTCTGTCTGCTCATTGTTTTCTCGCCTTTTCCAGGAGGCACCAGGAACCAAACCAGGGACCTCCCACATGAGAGGTGAGTGCCCAATGGCCTGAGTCACACCTGCTCCCCGTGGGCTGTGGCGTCTGCTGGCCTGCGGCATTTGCCCATCGGGGAGAGGGGGAGCGGCGTCTAACTCATTGCTGCGGGAGGCGGCATCATCTTCTTTTTAGGAGGCACCGGGACCCGAACCCGGGAACTCCCATGTGGTAGGTGGGCACTAGTTGAGCCACATCTGCTTCCCAGGATATGCTTTTTTAGAAGTATACACTCCTTTCTCCCAATACCACTCAACTAAGTTCAGAAATAGAGGATAAATAAATAAAAAGACTGCAGGTATGATGGCTTAATGGGCATATATGTAAGTCAAAATGTATTAATGGTATATGTTAAATATCTGCATTTGCACAGATCATTAATTATCAGATGTGAAACTTCAATAAAGCTGTTTTTTAAAAAAACCTGCTGTGATATAACAAAGCGAAAATATATTGAGCATCATACAAGAGTTTCACATATGGTTTGTTCTTATAGCCCCATTTTACAGGTGCAGAAGTAACTTGCTCCAGTCCACAATGGCAGTGACATGATTTGACCTAGATGTGGCTGCCTCCAAAGCTCTTGCTCTTTCCAGAATGCTACAGTACTTCTACGTGTCAATAAATACATGCGAAACGAATTAGCAAACAGATAGACAACACACCATCCAAGAGAGGCAGAATAAATATATAAGCATAATGGTGCTTCTCATTCAAATAATTAGTCATGTTGGCTTGTAAATATATGAATGCAAATAAATACAATTAAGGAGGCACTTGACAAAAGGAAATGAAGTCATAATTGAAATAAGGCATAAGGCTAAAGTGAGCATTTAATTTTGTGAGAAAAACAACTACTGAACTGCTAAAACTGGCACAGGCCAGCTGGAAAGTCCTAAGTCATAGGGTTCACCACCAACCCACAGTATTGGCTCAACAGGAAGATGGAACAGACACAAGCTGCAGCTTATAAGGCAGAGACAACAGTAATTACAGCACTCATGATTCTGAGTGACATCAAACAAGTAATAACATTTTAAATAAGAGATGGCATTTATATACGACTGAGAAACTATATAGCTGAGCCCTCTTAATTATTTTGTGGCTGTTCAATAGGCTCAAGATGTGAGCCTTAAGTATCTTTTTATCACTGTCAGCTTAAATGAGCACAAGAAAGCCATTTGGACATGGGCTCAGAGCTACTTTATACTTTCTATTTAATTCAGGTTGGCATATATGAATTAGAAGGAAGAACGTGATGAATTAGAATGGATGGGGAGTGAGAAGCCACAAGTTCAAGTCTGGCAAGCTATCTGACCATAAATTACTCTTTCTTTCTTTTTTTTTTTTTTACAAGGAGGTCCTGGGGATCGAACCCAGGTCTCTCCATATGGGAGACAGACGCCCAACTGTTTGAGCCACATCTGTCCCCCATAAATTACTCTTTCTATAGCATCGAAGGCACCATTTCTTTTTATGGCCAAATAATATTCCACTGTGTATACTAGATTTTGTTCACCCATTCATCTGTTATAGACATTTGGGTCATTTCCACCTTTTGGCTATTATGAAGAGTGCTGCTACGAACACTGGTTTACAAGTAACCATGTGAGTCCCTGTTTTCAACTCTTTGGAGGTATATTCCTAGGACTGTGTTTATTTCTGTGGCTATTTGTTGAATCTCTCGCACCCATAGGAGCCGTAAGCTCCACGAGGGCAGGAGCCAAGCCATTGTTTTCACTGTCATATTCTCGGTGACTAGAACATACCTGGCTTTTAGTAAGCACTCAATCAGTATTTGTTGAGTGAACAATGACCTTGGCTAAGGTTCTTCATCTGTCCCCCATGGCAATTCACAATTTACTGATCTGAAAAGTAATGGATTTGGATAAAGTGTTTCCCCAAAGTCCTTCAGAAACCCAAATTGCAAAGTGGTAGGAAGGAAATAGGGAGGAAAAACAATCTTGGAACTGTCTTTAACCTAGTTTATGCAAACAAAGAGAAAAGGGTGGGCAACCTTAGGTGCTACTGAGGTAGAAGATGTAAATCAGCAATAGGAAGTTCTTAATGGTGATCCAAGATTATAGAATCAAAATCCCCAAATTAATGGGAAACATTGTTCAGATAAGAACGATGGAGAAAATTTAACATCAGCCTTTAAAGTACATAAAGTCATCAGAGATGGCTCAGTATGATCTTCTCTGATGAGCAAGAGCAACAAGAAGTGTTTCCATTTCAAGCATTTAGCTAATTATGCAGGCAACAATAAACTCTTTCCCTCTAAGTCCTTAAAAGCAGGAACAATACCTAATAGCTTAAGATACTTTGGATAGAGTCCTGTTTCAAGTAGGGCAACAAACAGGTAGCCAGTGGAATTTGGGTTTGGTCCTAAAAATTTTGCTTCTAAGTATATGCAAGATCTTTGTGTAATGGTAAGTTTTGTATTTGGTCACATGTTCTGGACAAATCTTCCTCCAACCAACTCTAAGGCTAGGGCTCTTAACCTATTTTGTGCCATGAACCCTTAGGTAGTCTGGAGAAGCCTATGGATCCTCTTCTTAGAATGATTTTAATGCCTAAAAGTAAAACATATAGGATATAGGATTACAAAGAGAACCTATTATAATGAAATAGTTTTCAAAATACTAAACAATTCAAGTTTATAGTAATATATGTACTTCCCTATTAAGGCATTAAGAAATATTTAGTGGCAGGTTTAATAGATATTTCAAGACATCTTCAACAAGTATTATGTGAAATGAAAACAGCTATGATCTCTTTGATGACAAAGTTACTGGTGTGGCAAATACACTGTGGATTATTGCCTTCATTTATAATTAAATCAGATGTTAGTAAAAATAAAGATCTAATTTATTTAATATCCAAGTTCATGGCCCCCTGATTTCTTGCTTGGTGTGTGTCTGTGGATACCAGATTTACCAGATTAAAAAGCCTTCCCCTAGGGGATGATACCATCCTGCTGCTTTTAAAAGTAATATGGATTAGAAGTCTGGTGGCAGAGTCGGTTAACACTGAAAGGAGAGTCCCCATTGTGACCACTTTTAGGAAGGTGCACTTCCAAACAGCTACATCTACGGCCAGGAGGGTGTCAAGATACTCACTCTTTCTAAAGGTAGTATTATTTCTGTTCTACATCAGTAAGCGTTTACATCAGCTCAGAAGAGACCAAAATGCCTCTGAAAATTCAAACATTGAAGGTCTATGATATCTGAATAAAAAGACTGCTGGTAAAGTCAATGGCATTGCCAGCCCAACCCTCTTTCTCTAAACCTTCTTTCCCAACTACAAATTCCCACATTGCCCAAGAGATGATAATCAGTAAAGAGGGAGATGGGATTTAGATAAATATCATAATAATGGGTGAGGAATTACTCCAGACATTTTATTTATATTATTTTGAAATCTAACAATTTGTTTTAAAAGTCAATAAAATTACTGTCATTTTACAGAGGAGAAAACTGAAGCTGAGAGGCTAAGTGACTTAACCTTGCCCACACAGTTATTCAACTATAGCAACCAAATTCCAACTACTCAGTCTACTAAATCATCTTGCTTAGATCATCTTTCTTTCTTTCCTCCTTCCAAATATCTATAGATGCCCGATTATGTGTAAGATACCGAGCAGGAATCATTTCTTCTGCCTTTGGGTCCAAAACACTTTTCTACAAAACCAAGGGAAAGCATTTTACATACAACAGTGAGAAGGTGCAGTGGGGATGGGTGCTCTGAGATTTAACTTTCAGCACCTGCCACCAGCATACCCTCACCCCTTCCCAGGTATTCTTCCCTAGAGGGTCCCAACTAGTAAGACTCTTAGATACAAGGGCTACTTGGTAAACGCTTACAAAGAAATATCACAAAATGGAAACAGGTCTTTCAGCATGCTCTGTCCCCTTGTGCTCCTCTATGTAAAACCTTCAACAAATTGACTATTTTCCTCTTATAGGTCCTAATGGTAATATTAAATGTAGACCAATAATTTTACAATAAACATTAGCTTATATTTCTTCAGCCAAAACACATAATGTGTTGTCAGATAAGCAGCCATTCCCCTTTACAGGCATCCTTCCCATTTACTGAGTCTCAAGATCCATCTGTATACAGCATACTAAACCCTCTGTGGATCATTCTAACTCCAAATTCCCCGGGCCCCTAGTATTTTCCTTCCAATTTCACCATCTACATCTGACCAGTTCTTATACCATCAGAATCTCCATTCAAAACAAAATCAACCATGTCCCCAAACTCCTCGCCTCTTTACCCTCTTTTAAGTTTAAACTACCAGGCCAATGAGAAAGATGTATTACAAACCACTTGTAGTTGGGCTGTGATTTTTTTATTTTTCTCAACAATATTATCCACCGGAGGTAGGGACAAAAAGAAAATTCTTGATAATAGTAAGTTTGTTGCTATCAAAGAACACTGTGCTTTCTGATGCTCAGCCCAACATCACTCAGCAAAACATACAGGACTGCCTACCTCCCACAGTGTGTTAAATGCGAAATACAAGCGCTGTCCTAAATACACAGAGGAGCAGACATGCAAAAACACACAGTCTTCCCTGACAGATGAGAATTTACATAGCACCTTTCAGTACTATTCTGTGCCATAGCAAACATTTTGGTGGGGAAGAAAATAAGTTAATATCTGAGGACTCCAAACAAAATTTCTGGCATTGCCCCAGTCACGTCTCTCCAATACCTATTCCTCACTTACATCCTGAGTATTGTTTTACCATATTTTTGAAGGAACCTGAATGGGATCCAGACCATCTAGCCCAGTGATTCTGCCACTGTACTGACCATCCTGGCTAAAGCTAAGAGCCAAAGGTAAATTAATGACAGTTGCCCCAGCCTATAGCTTGGGACAACTCAATGATCCTTTCCCCTCTCCCTGTATCTGCTTTAGTTTACTACTAAGGAGAGGGCATTCTCAAATCTCTGATTCTGTTCTAAGCTCAGAGCTCTTCAGGTCCATTCTAGGCTAACTTTACCATGTGAAAAAGAACAAGTCCCTTCTGCCCTAGATTCAACTGAGGAAACATGGCCTCAGGCTCTGAGACCCCAGAATCCCTCCGTGGGGTTGGCTGAGGCCTTGGTTGAGAATGCATCACTGCTCATTTACTCCCTCTGTTCAATTCTTCTTTCTCTTTCTCCACAGGCTGCCAATCTCCATCTCAGAGTCTGCTTCCCGGGAAACCCAGCCTGTGATTGGGAATTCTGGCATATAAGGGTCGGAGAAGGTGACACAGAAGTTGGGCTCTGAGGAATGAGCATTATTTTACAACACAGAGAAGGCAGGCATTGTATTTTAGGATGAAACAATAACATGAACAAAAATATGGATAAGTGATACAGAATGATGATTTTTGAAGAAATCAATGTGACTCCATGAAGCTAGAGCTCAGATGGTTGGAGGAGGAGGAAGAGCAGAAAATGAGATTGAAAGGCCTCCACTGTGGTCTTAGAAGTAAAGGGAGGCCATCAGAGGTTTTTGAGAAATGGAATTACAGAAGTAGGTATTTTCAAAATACCCATAGTATATAGAACATATCGTAGAAGAGAGAGAACAGAAGCAGGGAGCCCTTGTAGGAGATGTCTACATAAATTGGTCCTCCAGAGAGGCAATGAAGATCTAAATTTATGGCAGTAGCAGTGGAGAAGATAAAAGGGATTCCATACACGTTTGAGCAGTGATATCTGAGCCTAGTTTCCCTTCCATAAGAAGGGAGTAATGGGGCTTGGGTCTCAAAGGCTATGTGACAAGAGGACTAACACAGGCAAATGCCCAAAGTGTCTAACACATAGTAAATGCACAATAAATACTCATTTACTCGTGTTCTCATTTCATCACTGACTTGAGTAAAGTCAAAAGTAACAAAATCTAGAAAAGTACTGGATAGAAAGGGGCAAGGGAGCATATTCCCTGTGTAGCCGGGATGAGAGTAGCAATAATGGCAATAGTGAACCGAGACTGGGGAGTAGGTTTGGCGGAAATTTTGCTTTGTGTTTTGTTGTTGTTTGTGTGCTTATTTATATTTTGAGGTAGCTACAGGACAATCAAAGGGAGATGTGTGTTTCAAAGTTGACTTTCGAATAAATTAGCTCAGAAATAAGTCAGGGCTGGAGATAGATTTGGAATCCATCAGCATGTGGATGGGACCTGAGGTGCTGACTGAACTGAGAACATTCAGGGAGACAACATCTGGGGATGTGAGAAAGGCCACATGTAGAGGACATGTGGGGATATCTATCCTTAGGGACAGGATCAAGGAAAAGGAGCTTGAGAAAATGAAAAGAACTGGACAGAGAAGTCAAATGATGAATAGCAGAGAATAACTTTACAGAAACCAAAGTTAGACAGTTTTAAAACAGAGGTTCGCTGCTAGCTACAAAGTGGTCAGCTAAAACCATACAGGAGTCACTTGAAATCCTTCAAGGTAGCAATGACATATAGCGTATTCAACATACTGAAAAACTGTGACAAACTAAATGTTGAACCAGAGTGAACTGGTTAATTTAACAATACTTTACAATCATTACCATGATATTCAGAATATTCAGGATGCATTTGGTAAGTTTTAAAAAAGCAGGCTATATCCATTTTGATCATATGTACAATTACGCGCATATATATGGCTAATAAAATCTGAAATCTGTAGAGTATGCTGGTATGAGAAACTGTAAGGAAGACTAGACTTTGAAGTAGTTTGCAGGGTAGGAATACAGCTGGAAGGGGAATTGGGTTGAAGAAAGGGGCACTTTGTTCACTTAATTCTGAGTCAATATACACATAAACTGAATCGTATAAACTCAAGAATCTAGATTTCTAAGTGACTGAGTGGTGTTCAGATGTTATGTGAATAATGACCACATCGTTTATGACATTAATGCAGTCATGAAACTGGAGTAATTAGGCATAGAAAAGCACCCGAAATTCTTAGCTTGGTTGATTTTTTTCTTTGATGTTAGGCTTTAGGTAGACCATGGCTAATCACTGCACCATTAGTGGGAGAATTTTGCTAATGCATATTTAACAGACTATTTTCATGGCAATTTAGGGAAAAGAGGAAAACATACAAAACACAGCCAATCATCATTCGCAGATAGAAGCGCTGAAGACACTGAAATCAGGAGAAAGTCCACAGCCCCTGTGCCCACCTGTACTCACGGTAGCATTTACTTCTGTAATGTACCTCTTACACCCCATGAATCCCTTTCTCAATGAAGACCGCAATACTATCAAGTTCGAAGTTTGCAACTTCAAATGCTCTTTAAATCAAACACAATAAAGTCCAGACACTTTTCTTTCGGTGAGAAAGACTAACTCAACTCCCACCTTCACTCTCATCTCTGTTGCATAACTCAAGAGAGCAAGAGGCAACTTTCCTTGGACTCTTCAAATAAACTCTCTTTAGGGATCAGGCCATGCACAAGAAAATAGCTCAGCAGGAATTTGAGAGAAGGAAAAAAAAAAAAAGAAAGAAACTAAGAAACTAGGGATAAAAGCAGGAAAGGGCCTGAGCAAAACATTACCAGCACCATAATATAACACATGCACTGTCAAATAACTGTTAGTTATTTGAATGAAATCAGGCACAAGGAGTCAATTTAGAAAGTAGAGATTTGGCAGGGGTGGATTTAAGAAAAAGAATATACATGTGTGTTAGATGGATGGACACATGACCTAGTTTGGGGTAAATGAAGCTAAGAATGGTTTACAATTTAGTGAGTCTGTTTGCAGCTTGTCTGCAAGGCAATCTGAAACTGTGTTATCAATTAGGGACCCACTGATGGATTATATACAATCTGAAAGAGCCTAAGTCTGAACATCTTACAGATATAAATATCAGGCATGTGATAGCCAATGGAGTATATTAATTCTGCTCTGAAAAGGGGCATGAGGTGAAGAGGAGGAAAAGGGGGAAATCTAAAGTCACCCTTCACCATCTACCACTCCTCTCACATTACAAATTGCTACTCACGTATGTGGACTTTGGGATACAGCCACTGCTGGTGGAATGTCACAAAACTTCATGTGCAAGCAAGTCAGTTCTCAAATACCTACAGACTGCCAAAAGCTGCTTGTAAATCTAGCTGTATCAACTGTGCTGAGAACAACTTTTGTTAAGTGGTAGGTTACATTCAAGGTACACTTTTAGAAACAGAAAAATTCGAGCTCTGGCCTTTAACTATATTCCACTGACCCTCCCACCCCCTCCTGCTTAAGCCCTGCTTTTTCAAACAGCCTTACCTATCTCTTCCTTAACAAATATATAATGGAACAAAACAATATTTTGTCAGGATTCTTGATTATTTACGCAGCAGAGTCTACTCTAAAGCTTCAGTAATAGAAGATAAATGTAGTACAACCAATAGATCTTTTAATGCCCTTTTCCCTCTCAACTCTCAGCTGATGATCTTGCTTCCTAATGCTTGAGAAAACAATCAATAAGAACGGAATGTCCCTAAGTGGCTAGCATTACATCTACCATCCTATGGTCTTTCCATCCCTTTGTTCTTCCTGCCTTCCCTTTACTTTGGATGAACTCTGTGCTCCTAGGGGATACCACTGCCTCTTGCCTAAACAAGGAAAAGGCTCTAGCAATCAGCTGCATCATAAGCTTTTTTCCCTTTGGCATATAAAAGTAATGTAATTTAAAAAATATCCTTTCGACTCTGTGTGCCCCTCCAGCTTTCCTTTCAGCAAACCCCAGGAGACCGTGTACTGACTGTGGGCAACTCCTCTCCTCCATTCTCAAGATCTTGATCCCACTTGGATCAGTCTTTCAGTCTATTCTCACTATTCCAGACAACCCTTGTTGAGTACACCCCTGACCTTCATGTTGCTAAATCCAGTTGTCAGTATTTTTAGTCCTCATCTTACTTAACACACTTGACCCAGCTGATCTCTCCCTCTGCCTTGAAACACTTTCTTTACTTGACTTCCAGGAGATGACTCTCTTGGTTCTCCACCTAACAGACTGACTGTGCCCTCCCTCTCAGATTCCTCTACTGCTTCCTCTTCACTTCTGTGACCTCTAAATGATAAAGTGCCCCAAGCTCAGTCTCTGGAGCTCTTCACTCTCTCTCAAGTTTCATGATTTAAATATCACCTATATGCAACAAATCTCGAATTTATATCCTCAATATGGCCCAATCCCCCAAATCCAGACTCGTATATCAAACTACAGATAAGCCTTTTCCACTTGGATATCTTATAAGCATCTCCAGCTTAACTTTTCCAAAACCAAACGCTTGATTCCCTGTCTCTCACACAAACCTGCTCTTCCCTATCATTTTCCATCTCAGTAAATGGTAACTTCAGGTAAAAAATCTTGGAAGTGCTTCCTAATTCTTCTCTTTTACTCACACACCCTGCCCCTATCCAATTAATCAGCAAATCCTATTGGATCTATCTTCAAAACATATTCAGAATCCAACTTCTCACAACCTTCACTGTCACCACACTATCAATGTCATCATCTCCCTCCTGGATTTTGGAATGGCCTCCTAAATGGTCTCCCTGTTTCCACCTTTACCAGTTAGTCTTTTAACCTAAGAAAAATCATGTCACCTTAGTAAAACCTTTTAATGGCCTTCTACTTCATTCAAAACAAAAGTCCTTCTAAAGGCTCTTTGTGACCTGCCTCTCCACTACTTCTCTGGCCTAATCTTTTACTTTTCTACCTCATTCAGTCCACCACAATTACAAAGGCCTCCTTGATATTTCTAAGCACACCAAACAATCTCCCAACTCAAAGCCTTTAGGATATTCTTCCCTAAGTTATTCTCATAGCTTATTCTCCCACTTCAGATCTCACTTCAAATATCGTCTTAGCAATGAGCCTTTATTAAATCTCTTCTTCTCCCTTCCACTCCCTCATCCCCATCCTACTAGTCAATGGTACTCCCTACGTCTCTTCTCTGCATAACTTTTCCTTGGTAGCACTCACCATCATCTGAAATACACACTGACTTGTTCATTTGTTTAAGATCTATGTCCCCCTGCTCCATGAGGACGGAGACTTTGTTTTTACAGATGAAGCAGTACAAAGAATGCCTCCCAAATAGAAGGTGCTCAACAAACATTTGATGAATGAATTCTAATTACACTGATTCATTCTAGTTAGTAGGTAGGAAGATCATACCTAACAAATGGCTCCTCATGAAGGAAATGGCATAATAATACTTCATTTAATGATGGGGATAGAACACAACAATATACTTATCAGAAACATTGAACAGATGTAAAATAAAGCAAAGAGGATACAGCCCTGGCTGCAGCAGCTTCCTGATCTTCCAAGGTCTGGTCAACTAAGGTGGGCAATATTGACAGGGGAGATCTCTCCCTGGACTTAATCCAGTCTTAATCCAGTATGACTGGAGCCCTTATAAGCTAAGGAAATTTGGACATGGAAGCAGAAGCCACGGGAGGAGAGAGAAAGAGACAGGTGGCCATGTGATGTAAGAAATTGATGCCAGCAAGCAATAATATGCTGCAGATTTCGAGGGAAGGCATGGCTTGCTGGTATTATGATTTTGGACTTTTAGTCCCCAATCTATAAGCCAAAGAATTCCTATTGGTTAAGTCAACCAGTTTGTGGTATTTTGTTGTTATAGCAGCCCTGCCAAACTGAGACAGACCCAATCACATAGCCAGGCAGGTAATGGAGTTTTGTCTAGAACTTCAATACCAGATTGAGGATATATTATCACAGGCATGTTAAGAATAGCATTTTGCACGAGAAATGAATGAAAATGAATTTGAAGCAGTCTATAAATCCCTCTTGTTTTATTTTTCCTAATTATAAAAGCAATGAATGCTTAGTTTAAAATTAAGAAAATTAATAAAGACGTAACAATACCCTACTCTTCCATCACTAAAAGAATACTATTACCATTTATGTGTGGATTCTTCTAGATCTTGTATGTATAAATGAATAATTCACTTATTTTTCATTAACTCAAATTAGTTATTCCTTAAATTAATCTGAATTTAAAAATTGTAACTACATACAATGATATACTATGATTTCTGGGACACATTTAAGTCTGATCCTGTTCAAAGATTGTTACTTCAACCTGAAGTCTTCAGACCTAACAATATGTGCTGTATTACTCAAGCAACTTCGTGGGAAAGAAGGAAAGTACTGAATTCGGGAGCCAGGAGACATGAGTTGCAGCTCTGCCCCTTGTACCAGCTGTGGGATCTTCTGAAATTTATTTTCTCTGTTACATGCCCTTCTTTACCCCATTTATTATGAAAAATATTCTCAATTTCAATTCCAAAACTACTCCAAAAGGGTTCCAGATACTCTGGTCATTGAAGGCTGAATCTATTATATATTGACCCAGACAATATGTACCTAGAAGACTTGTATGGGATGGCTTAGCTAGCAGCTATAGTTTTATAATCTGAGTGACATAAAGCTGACCTAAGATATTACCTGATGTGTGTGTACAAGTCCCAATGTCTAAAATTCCTTCCCTTGAATGAGAGTACATGGGGCCCTCACAGTAATATTCTAGTTCTCTGGTTTCTCTTTTGGGTTTCATGTGTCTGCAAGAGACACTGGGTTTGGGAAATACAGTTCCTCATGTTAAGGATTAGGTCCTCATTTCTCCAGCAATAAGGGAAGCCTTATGACCTTTCTGAGCCTCAGCATCATTCTCAGTAAAATTAGAGGATTGAAGCTGGTAGGTGATTTCTAAAGTCCCTTCTAAATCACCTAATGGGCGAAGCCTCCAGGTATTGAGGACCATCAATTAACAAGCGTACATAACAAGATACAAAAAGGTTGGAATTTTAACCTGCCAGGGCAAGAAAGCAGGGACAACACGCAGCTCTGGAGCTGTATACAGTATGATGTACACAGGTGCTCTAGTAGTTATCACCACAGCACATAACTGAATCCTAATGAGAATAGGCAGAAAGGTCAATCTCAGTATACAGCATCATAGCACCAAATTTATTGGTAGCAAAGTTCTCTTATCATTCTTCTAAAAAAAAACAACCTAAAACAAAAATTATAAATAAGGAATGTAAATGAAATTTAATACCTCCTATTGCAAAGATAACTGGCTCTCTAAAATAATATTTAAAATAATGTAGATCTCCTAACAAATGAGATACAGGATATAAGAGCCTATAGCAAGATATGTGGCATATGTCATATATGTAGCTATATAGTAAATGTTCAAATACAGTAAATGTTCTCTCTATCTTATGAGGTCAATTTCCCAGTAAGAAATATCCAATTTTAAGTATATGATATTTTTCTTCAATTAATAAAAAGATGCTTGAAGCATCTTTTATGTTGAAAAGGAAGAAATCTAGTTTGCTTTTACAAAACCAACAGATTACTGACCTGAATTTAAATCTCGTCCTGGATTGAAGGCCCGGCTATTAACAGTAGTAGAAAGTCGGTCACAACTGATTGTTCTAGAAACATTGGTGTTAAAGTTCCCATCAAATCTGAAACAATAGACAAGAATTAGGAATATTTATTTGGTGATTATTTAATCCAGAAAAACAAACCAATAAAAAATAATAGTTTCTATTGTTAAAGAAATAGGTCAGCCCATATCATATGCAGTACAATTGTGATTTGGATTTTAAATATTCAAAAAATCACTTCAGAACAGTATGAAAAAAAATATCTGCATGGTTTTAGAAATCTAGAAGGTTTTAGAAGTCAGGTTAAAATTCTAAGGAGATAAAAAATTAACCATCCGTAGAACCAGTTTTTCACCAATGAACTGGAGTCAGGGACTATTGGAAAAAAATCATGAAGAAAACAGATTTGACAAAATTCAAACTAGAATTACAAAACTCAAACTTGAACTCTAATATTGTCAGAGAAACAGTAGCAATTCTTTAAATCATCCCAGCTGAAAAGAAAAATAGACCCTAGTAAAGGAAAAAGAAAGGCTCTGGAGAAGGTAGGACCTGGATTTGAATCCCTGCTCAGACATTTACTAAATGTGTAACCTTGGACAAATTATTCAATTATCTGAAATTTTAAAAAAGATAATAAAACTTACTGTCCTAGATGCCAAAAAAGATTAGAAATAATGCACCAAAGTTACCTTGCACCCAACAGACTGTAATGTAAATAAGATTAATGTCTTTTTTTGATTTCTAGTGGCTAGTACAATGCTAGTACTAGTGCTAGAATACTAGAACTACTGCTAGTACTGTGACTAGTAGCTGATCAATAAGTGGAATCAATTACCATTTGCTAGAACAAACAACAATCTGAAAGAATATTATGGGAAAGTTTACAACATATTTACATATAGTCACTAAGAGTATTTTTTATATAAATTTAATCCAGAGACAACAAAAGAGAAAGATTTTGAACTTCTATTTAGGATTTCTGATCCTGGGAGAACTCATGAAGCTCCTAAGAGGCCCCCAAGTAAACTCAACCTGACATTAGGTTTTCTAAAACTTGTGAAAAAATGAACACATTGGGCAATAAATGTCATTAATGAACCTCTGTTAACACAGTTGGAGAAGCTACACTTCTAAACATCTAGATACGTTTGATTATTCACATGGACTTTCAGATGTGATCACATCTGATAACATAGAACAATTAAATTGAAATAATTTTAATAAGCAGGGGGTTAAGTTTTCACATGGTGTGTTGGGTTCAACAGCAGGTTAAATAGTCTTGCTTTGTCATATATCTCATTTCCAGAGACCTCTGCACAGCCTCTAACCCAGTGCAGAATGATATCACCAATGTCATCTGTGCCTCAAAGGACACAGTTGCTTCACCAATGTGTCTGCTCTTTCTTGGACCTGCTCCAATTTGTCTAGACGAGAAGACTGCTGCCTCAAAAACCACAGATGGAGAGAAAAGAAGTGCTTAACATAGCAGCAGCTGCTTGTGGGCATATTGGCAAAGCAACGTCACTCTAATCTCAGGGACCCTCTCTAGTTTTAGCACTTGAACATCTGTGAAGAAAGAATAGCATTACACAAGCAACTCTAGTTTAATGTTCAATTATTCAAACTAATGAAATAATGACATTGGTAACCCCACATGGTACTGGAAAATATTCATGCCTTAATGTTTGAATCTGTATGACCTCTATGACTGTGTTTTGGCCTTACCTACCTCTTATGCCTTCATGAGTGCAGGTGCCTTCCAATGCTCTAGCAAGTCACACTATGTCTATTCCCTTTCTAGACCAGGGGTTGACAGGCTTTTTCTGTAAAGGGTCAGATGATAAATATTTTAGGTTTTATGGGCCATACAGTCTCTGATGCGACACTCAACTCTGCCCTTGTAGTATGAAAGCAGACACAGGCAATACATAATACAAAAAATAAAGGAATGAGTGTGACTGTATTTACAAAAATGGGTGGTAGGTCACACTTGGTCCACAGACCCTAGTTTGCCCTCTCCTGGTCCAGCCAATGCTGTACAAGAGAATTGTCTGAGATGATGAAAATATGTTATATTTGCACTGTCCAAATGGTAGCCACAGGTAGCTATCGGGCATTTGAAATGTGGCTGATGTGACCTAACTTTAATTAATTTAAATGTGAATAGTCACATGCTAGTGACTATCATATTGGACAGGGGAGGTCTAGAAGATTCTCCCAATTATTTGCCCAGTAATCATCCTTCAGGTTTCTGCTCAAATACCACTTCCTCAGAAAGGCCCATTCTGATTGTGGATGATTTCCCAGTCTGTATCAGGTACCTGCATATCTTCTCAAAGCATGTGCCATAATTTGTAATTTATGGATCCATTTTTGTATTTTTATAACCTCAGGCTCCTTGACTATACAGGAGCCCTGTGAGGGCAGGCACAATGTCTTGTTTTATTCACCACTGAATACATAATGTTTAGCATTATACTTGGCAAAGGTAGGTGATCATTTCAACTAGTCTTGCATGAACATCCACAGTGCCTAACTCTGTTTTGGACTCTCTGAAGGTGCCAGAAGCCCTGCCAAATAAGGACCATGGCTCAGATGAAGGATTCCCAAATGATGAAAGTCTGGCCACAAGTCAGGTAAGACCAGAATCACCTGGGATGCTTGTCAGAATGCCAATTCCACCCTTAGAGAATCTGACTTAGTGAGTCTGAGGTGAGGCCCAGTAATCTAATTTTGAACAGCTTAATAGGGATGAGAACCCCTCCAATTTTGCCATGCAGATTCCATTAGTAATAAGGCAGTAGAGTGGATTTCTAAATGAGCACAGCTACTTCCCACGTATACCTCAAAGAGAACAAGGACAGAGGCTCTTTTGATTTGAATCAAGAGAACAGAGTGATTCTTAGGTATGTCTGCAGCTCACAGTTGTATTTGTTATATAATTTATGAAGCCCTTTACACCTACCCATTTGACAGTTGAGAAAAGTGATGCCAAAGGTCACACACAGCAAGTCAGGGATCTCAGAGAGATCTGAACCCATCAACCGACTCCTGAGCCAGAGGTGAGCCACCACACTGCACTATTTAATTTAAGGGACATGGTAGGAAGAATTTGCTGAAAGGGGTGATCTAAGAGGGTTATTGGCAATTCCTCCCAGGAAAAGTCTAAGCCCTGGAGAGAGCCCCTGTCTACCTGGATGAAGCCTCCATAGCCGGGTTCTCTGCGGTCAGCCCCACTCCTTGTGGAGGTCAAAGTCCAATGGTGAGGAGGCTGGATTCCCTGAGCCTTTGTGAAATGAAAGCAGGCGCCTGGAAACCAGGGAACTATTATTATGGGTTGTTTTCCTGTCTGCACTGAAAAGATCATCACCTCTAAGAGCATTAAAACATAACAGAAAAAATTGAAGTGACTCATTAAAAAGAGTAAATGCTCAGTAAATATTTGTTAGTAGTAAAATTTCTACTCAGGGTAGTTCTTATCAATGATCTACTCAACCTTCTTTTCCCACTATCTCTCCATCTACAAATCCAAACAAACCAATTCCTCCCCCAATGCATGTATCTTTCTTTTCTTTTTCTTTATTTTTAAAGAAGTTTTAGAATACATTAAAGTTACATCGAAAATATAGGGGATTCCCATATATTCCACCCCCCCTCACATTTCCCCCTATTAATATCATCTTTCATTAGTGTGGTACATGTTACAATTAATGGACAAATACTGAAGCACAGCTGTTAACCATGGTCTATAGTTTACATTATAGTTTACACCTCGCATTGCACAATTTTATGGATTCTGGCAGAATGTATAATAGCCTATATACCATAGTCTATAGTTGACATTATGGTTTGCACTTTGCACTGCACAATTTTATAGGTTTTGACAAAATATATAATGGCGTGTATCTTTCATTGCAATGTCATGCAGAGCAATTCCAATGTCCCCAAAATGCCTTCATGTTACACCTATTCTTCCCACTCCCTTCCCTCAGAACCTCTGGTGACCACTGTCTTTATATCAGTGTTACAAGTTCTTCCATTACTAGAATAATGTCTACTTCAGTCCATAGTTGCATTTCCCCCTTATGTTTGTTCATTCCTCAATCTTGAGGATTTGGGGATGGTGATGCCCACTCTGCTTCTGATTAAGAGGGAGCTTAGATCTCATGGGGCGGATGGATGGAACTGTCTTGCTTACAGTTGTAGATACTCTGATTATTGGGATGGGCGTTGTCCATCATCATCACTTTGTTAGTTGTCCTGGGTGAGTTTGATGAACTGGAGAGTAGGTGTTGGCTGCAACTCTGCTGAGATTTAGGGCTCCACCAGCATATGAACAGACAGAAGATTTAGTCTCTGGGACATATATTTAATAGTTATAGTACTAATTATAGGTTGAAATAAAAGGGGCAGAAGAACTATATGTAGAAAAATTATAAATGTGTCTAACTCTGTTACACTGGGGAGAGAGGTTAACAAACACCCAAGGTAAAGCCCAACAACTTTCTGTTTGCCTTCAAGCGTGATGCTCACCAGAATCCACTGCACCCATCCTTCAGAGTCCAGCTCAAATCACTTTTATTCCCTGAAATTTCTCCTGTCAGTCCCATCCTATGATGAGCCCTTCATCCTCCAAGAGTTAACATCCACTAAATGCTTGACTAGTGCCATTCTGCTTCTTAATCCTATGGCTGTATCTCTTTTTCCTGTTGTTTTTTTGTATTGTTTTGTAATCAAGCCTAGCACACTGTTATCATAGTAGATGTCTGATACACACTGACCAGCTTTAGATTCCGTTTATATCAACAAAACACTTATCAATTAAAATTTACATATGAGATATCATAAATAATGAGCAAATTATCTTAATTATTTTACCTTCTCCATATCCCAAATAAAGGTGTGTTGAGTAGAATCGGGTGCCAAGAGATGGAAGCCCTATTGTCTAAACCCAACAATTCATCATCTGAACTTCCAATTGTCTCTAAAATTTTCATGTACTTAGCTTCCCCAGTGGGATTATAAGTTTCTTAAAGATTTATATTTCTCTCTTAAGTCTACTATATTGCTGGGAATGTGAGGTATACCATAAATTCTTATTGGTTGACTGACTAATGAGAAAGGACAGCGAGATAAGTCACTGGAAAACTCTGGATATTTTATTAAATTGATAATATTCATTGAACAATGAGCTGCCACCCAGGCAAAGCATGATATGGGCTTCAGAAGTAAATAGGCCTGGTTGGAGTTTGGGTTTTATTCCTTTCTGTTGTATAATCTTTGCATGTAATTTAAATTTCCTAAGCCTCTGCTTTTTGGATTTATAAAATTGAGATGATAGTAGTACCTATTTCATAAGGTTGTGCCAAAAATTAAGCTGGAAAGTTGTTCTCCAGAGCCTGGCACCTAATAAGCATGTAACAAATAATAATTAGTAATAATAACAGTTAATAGCTATTAAATGCTTAACATATATCAAATATGTTCCAAGTGATTTACATGGATTAACTCATCTAATCCTCACAAACTCTGAGTTAAGTATTTCTATTATCTCTACTTCACAGATCAGGAAACTGAGGCAAAGAGAAGTTAAATTAAGAAAAGCAGAGTTCACAGCTGGGAAGTAGCAGAACCAGGATGTGAACATAGGTAGCTCATATCTGAGCTCGCATTCTTGATGAGTACATGTCCCCTAAAGAAATTAACAAATAAATCCTCATCATTACCTAAAACAGCTGAAGTAGAACCCTATCTCAGAGAAAGTATTACTCTGAAAGATTGTGGGGGCAAGGGAAAGGCTTGGCTTTTATTTATAATAAAAAAACTACAGCTATAAAAAAATAAATAAATTTCACAGTGGACAGCTACAGAGAAAGAACTCAATGTCCAAAGAAGATGTTAAGAAAGAGGAAGAAGATATTAAAGACAGTTCTTTCTCTATTTACTATAGATATCATGGATTAAAAAAAAAAAATTACCACTGGTATAACTATGCAATTGACCATTTTCCAGTCACTTTCTATTATTTCAGGAGCCTTGAACTCCCTTCCCACTCACCCCTGACATCTGAGAGGTTTCAGGGAACCAGGGGCAGTTAGGAGTTTCAGGGGGGCAGAAGAGTAAACACACACTTTTTCTGAGATGCAGCAGGCCTGGTGACCTGCTGACAGTTTTCTCCTTTGACTGGTACGAACTTTCTCCTCAGAGAAAGACCCTGGCAATTTGGTGATCTGAGGACCTTGAACAAATGGTTTATTTGCAACAAGGATAATAAAATAGAAATAAGAAAAGAAAATCAAGACCGAGAAAAAAAACATCATATTTGTGATGGACAATCAGATGTGGCTCTGAGTTTCCTGGCAGCCAAGGTAAAAGAGAAATCATAATAGGCTATATATCTTTGGGGCAGGGAAGGAATTAAAAGACAGAAGATGCAACATAATTTCTCAGGGGAAATACAAATCTCCAAGGCACCAAATTCTGAATTTCTCACATGGGATAATGAGAAGGGATTTTGAACAACATAATGGGCAACGTCCAGAACCAATGTCTTATTGTAAACATGGGCAAGGCCTAAAACTGGAACACAGCTTGGGGGACCCCTGCACTCAATCTTCCAGAGCTAGAACTTGATCTGGAGATAAAATGTAGAATGCCTGAAAAAGTGGCTGAAGAATATGGCCATATGAAAGTTCTTTCTCTGAAGTAACCCACAGAATAAACCCTGATGCTTTAGAATTAAGTGAATGCTTAAGAAGAACCTTAGCCAGAGGGCAGTTTGACCTTACAGCGCATTAGTCCAAGGAAGGAGGCTATTCTAAGGACATCTGGAAGACAGTTTACTATTGAGGGATAAAACAGACTATTGCCTCATTTCAGAATTTGAGTTCACTTTTGCTCCCCGGGTAATGGGCAGATAGTGAATGAGGGTGGCTTTAAATTAATTTACTCCTATCAACTCTGCACTTTCTAATATTTAAAGACGCCAGAGACATCACAGCTACTGTCCTTCTTCTTGCTAGATGGTATCCTTTAAATGGCAACAATCTCACAATAGCTTCAATTTGTCTTGAGTTCCCCCACACTTGCTGAACCTCAGCAATGGATGGGGCACTGGTCAGGCAACTAAGTGTAAAATGCCAAGAAATAAACCTGACTCTGCTTCTCTTCAATCACTGCCTATGTCGCTGACATGCCAGTCAGGTAAGCAAGCAGGTGTCAAAAGGGGTTTAAAAGATACAGGCAATGTGTCCAATGTTTTTGAGCCTGGTAGAAGTAATTACAAGAAAGCAAAACCCCATTGATTCTCTCTCCACCTGTCACACACTCTCATGAACGTCGGCTTCTATTTCTGGACTCTGGACTCTTTCTAGACTCAGGGTAATACTTGCTTAGCCATTATCTACCTCTGAACCCCAGAAGAATAGTTGCCTTGCAGAAGACAGAAATGCATTTTATGCATGTGTACCTTTTAGAAAAGCAATTTATAAAAAGGCACATGCTATTCATCCTGATTTGGAGAGTGTGAGGAATATAAAGCTCAGGCTTAAGATACTTGATAAAAATATGTTGGTTTCTCTTAGGGGTTACCTAAAAGATTTTTCATTCGGAAGTATATTAGCTGTCAATCACATTTATATAATGCCAAGTTTATGGAAAGGTCAAGAACTGGTAGTCCTAGATCTTGTCATAAAATGAGTGGGCAATCCAACTTAAGAGGTGTTGTTTGCAACATTTAATATATCTGTGCTTAAAAGGATTAGCAATGACAATAGGAGAAAAATCCTACCGAAATTTCCTTTAAGACCTTCACTATAAAAAAAGGGAGATGCTGATTATAACTACTTTTTATATTTATTTCATAAGATAAAACCAGTTCCTGAAATTCAGTTTCAAGAGAAATAACTCCATGACTCCTGCAACTTAAATGGAAAAAAACCTGAAAACAAAAACAAAAACAAAACAAAAAATAAACAAACAAAAAACCCACAAAAAAACCCCAAACCCACGTCCTTCTGGATTTACTTTCATGAACAACTGATCGAAACTGCATCCCGAGGGAGAAAACAGAACTGTGACTCCCACTTTGATCTCTTCCCCATGGAGAAATTCACTCCCTGCCTGGCTTGCAAGATGTTCATTTGATTGACGTTTGCTCAGATGTGCAAACTGCTTTGAACTTCAGACATTTAATTCCCATCAGGCTGCAGTCATTTTTATTCTCCTTCAACAGGATTTACAAGCAGGAGATCAGCAAATGTAGAAGATAAAATAAATTTGCAGAAGCTTTGAATCTTACATCAAAACAGTGTTCAAGTGAGCTCCAATTGGATTTCATTCAGCCTCGATTCACAATGTAAATCAACTTTTCAGTGGAGCCTTGGTTTAGAAAGAAAAAGATATAATGGAGAGAGACACATTAGTTGGGGTTTACTTCCTGAATCTCTTTCTTGGTCTTTGTTTAAATTTCTTATGGATGGTGATTTACCAGGCAAATCACTCAAAATCCTTGGTATTCCTCAAAATTTCCAGTGAAGCCTGCCTGATTTATGACATAGCACACAAAGACCACACCCACAGCATGGGTGCCAAGAGCAGCGGTGAAATGCTGTATTGTCTGTGGCTACATTTTTAAGGTAATAATTTACAAAGCAAATCCTTGTGGATTTCTCAGAAGAGCAAGGCTTACTCTTAATAGTCGAATCCACAGCAAAGCCAATACAATGACAGCTAATGGGGTATGGAATTTTTTCTTTTTTTTTAAAAGTTGTTTGCTTGTCTGTAATCACTACTAAAATTCTGAGACGGGTGCAAAGGGGGGAAAAGCACACCATTTCTTCTGGAAGGAAAACCTGGTATCAGATAGGAAGCTGCTGTAATACAAAGATGGTGAGGTTTCAGAGTGCTCTGAACCACCAAATCCCATTTTACTTCCTCTGGGAAGTAAAGGAGGCCAAAGTCCTCCACGGCAGCTGCAGGAACTTGTAAAAGAAGGTCTGGACACTGAGAAATGCCCTTCCGTACCAGCTTCCCTGGTCCTAGTAAGAGTCTAGCAGCGTCTGGTTTACTGTGATATGACAGGGAGACATATCACTTCACCTCCATTCAGCCAGGTTCCTGCTCATTCTCTGGGAAGTGCCTGCTCTACAAATATTTGAGCAACACCAGTGAAAAAGAATTAAACAAGATCCCCCTTATCTTCTACTTAACCACCCATGAGAATAAAGTTAAACAAAGAAAGAGCTAAGATAAAAATCAAACATCTGCACTGGCAAATATTTAAACTCTGTTTGAATGGTGGAAGAAAAGGGTAAGAGTAGGATCACTTCAAAAAGGAACTATCACATTTATAAAGTAAATGATACTCCAAGCCCCACCAAGCGAGTTTACTTATTCAAACACCTAAATGAATGGGCAAACTGAAACACTGTCAAATAACGTGTAATCACATTCCGAGAAATGGTTTTTCCTTCCATCTCTGCAGAGATCGGAGAGATAAGTCACATTCTTTTTGTTCTTATCAGTAATAAGGATTAAACCTTTAGGGTTCAGCAACTCAGCCAGACTGGAAAGCAGGGCAGTTTCAAACGTTCTTGGAAGGTAAGGCTTTCGGAGTAATAAAGCTTCTCCCTCTCTATTAGAGTCTTATTATCTTTGAATCCCCAAACTTAATTTCTTTTCCACCATTTCCCAACTAAAAGAGATCACTGAGAGGTGGCCCTGTTAGGATGTGGTGTGTCACTTCTGTATTCAAACTGTGGTATTCTCAGTGTAATCCACTGTTGAAACAAAAGCCTGGGAAATTGAACAGGTGACATCTGGAGAATCGGAAGTGATTCGTAATCAAAACAAACATTTAGCCTTATATTCCTCATTACCTGATTGAGGAAGGGATGCAAGAAGAAAGAAAGAAGGACATCTGGAAAAATAAAAAAGAAATAGGCAGAGGGCCAGAGGCCTGGTGGGATCTCCAGGCCCCCTTTGTGCTGTTTCATAGTCCTTTTGTCCATCCAGTCACCTGACCTCTAATATAAGAACTTAGCACCTGCACAGTTATATGTTTATGTGCCCTTCTCCCTTGGTAGGAAGACACAAAGGGAGAGATCCTTTTTCCCTTACATTTCTTTATCCTCAGGGCCTACCCCAGAGTCTATCTGAAAAGAGTAAAAGTTCAGCGTCCGATGAATGAATGAATGAATGAATGCAGAAACCTAAAAGGGTAACCCTTCTCAGGACTAAAGACCAGAGATTATAAATGTGTGTGCTCTCTTCCCCTCATATATACTGAGTATTTAACACATAGCAAACCACTGTGATTGCTAAGACACAGACATCAAAGAGAAGCACGAAGAACCTCAGAGTTGGGCAATGACCTGCTCAATCTCTCAGGCATAAAGGCACTGGAGAAAGAAGGGTCAGTCCAAATGTTTCTGGTTCTATAAAAGAAATATGAAACATCAAATGCAGAATACCTGTGCCTAATGTTGTGTCCTTGAAAGGAAGACTTGAGCCATATTAAAGAATTAATAAAGCTATGAGTGTGAGGATAAATAGGTACATCACCATACCAGACAAGTCAAGACCCCAGAAAGAGATTATAGATGGAACCATTTTTAAGTCTTGGCCTTCTTTGAAAACACTTTGCAATTTTTATACAATAAAGCACATAAAAAGCTCAAGGGAAGTTTCTGGTCCTTGGCTAAGATAGGGTCCATTTCTTAAAGCTGGCAGGGGGCACAAGCTAGTTTCTTTTAAAGGCCAGATTTAAAAAACAAAACAAAACCATAAGGCCAACTCTGCCTCAAATCCATAAAAGGCAGCTGGTAAAAGTAAATATTCTAAGCAGTGTGGCAGGACCCCTGTCCTTCCTCCAGTGAAGGCCATACAAGGAAAATTCAGAAAGCTGGTGATCAGCAGACCCGAATGCAGGTGCTTCTGCTATGAAGGCACTCATCAATAGGCCTGAAGATACAGGTGTAGGCATGGGTAGAGAAATCTATTTATCTACACACACACACACACACACACACACACTGTATCGGGACATAAACTGCTGCAGGATCACAGTTTTAGACCGAAGAAAAAACTATCCAGACTAAGGTAGCTTTATATTCAGTCAATTTAGAAACTTCAACGGGTCATACAATAGCCTCAAGTGAAATTTTAAGAAGGAATACGCAGTTCATTTCAATTGGCAGAGAAGCCATTTCAATTTTACCACTGGTCAAAGTCTTTGAACACTTGAGAAAAAAAAAGATTAGATTCTAAGCCTAGCTCTCCTGAACCCTGTCACAACCTCTCTGAGTCTATTTCCTCATCTGTAAAATGGAGGGAAATAGTTCTTATCCCACCCAGTTGATGGCAGGATCATATAAAGAATGCAATGTAAATAAAACGTTGTTTATAGAAGTAAAAACATAAGTATTTTACTGATGCATAAACATCTGTTAACTCATTTTAGAAAGCCTACTCATTTATATTATTTTTCTGAAATGTAGAGTGTCCTGCAAAATCCTTGTTGAATTTTGAGCTCAATTCCTGTCCTTCTGGTACTAATATCCATAAAGACTGCATCTGTAACATTGAGCCTCCCTGCCAGTAATAATAATTTTTTAAAGGACTGGAGATGAAGTTTTGAGATAAGGCAGTAAGAATGACTTGAAACACTGGGATTTGCTATACAGTATTTGGAGGACAAAAATACAAAACACATCTTCCTGGGGAAAGAACAGGATCTGCAATAAAACTAGAGTCAGTTGTGAAGGACCAAGCTTTTCAAATATTTTGACCTTGAGACACAGAGAGAACAAAGAACAAGAGCCATGAGCATAAAAGCACCTGGCTAAGTCACAATGTTTTATTTTTTCATAAAAATACTAATAATGAGAAATAAAATTAATATGGAATTAAAGATTTTTACATTGTATTTTTCATATGCACTACCTTAAAAGAGGACTAGAAATATCATTTTATGTAAAACTTAACCATACCTTAACATTAAAGATATGTATTTCTACATTGTCCTCTCTCCTAAACTGCCACATACACAACTATGCAGATAAAGTTATTTGTGGGATAAAAATTAAAATGATGCTATAGGCTAATCTCAAATGCTTGCCAAACACCTCCCAGAAATGATCTGCATGCAACTCAAAATCAAAACCAGCACGTCCATGCTGAACATCACCTTCCCCTTAAAATTTTTCTTTTGCTCATATTTTTACCCTTCAGATAATAGATACCCAACCTCTGAGATGCTCAATTTAAAATCTGGAGCCATTTAAAAAAATCTTCCACCCCACCCAATATCCAAATAAAAACAAACTGCCAGATTCTACATACATTTCACATCCTGCCTCTACATTCTGTACGGTACTCCCACCGCCACCTGGGAAGTTTTTGCATTCCTTGCATCCTTTCTCAAGGTGGCATTACTTTTCTCCTCCCTTACTGGGACAACCCAACTTGATAAGCTCCTTGCCTCGCCACCACAATTTATCCTTCACTTGCCAACTAATTTGCCCATATCACAGCAAGCCTTTCCTTGTTCCAAAACATACTGCTTACAGAAAGAAATTTGTCTAGAAGACCTATGGTTTTGAATCCACCTCACTACACCTTCTACCTGGAGAAGCTTCATCTTCTGCCTCAAACATCCAGTTGCTTATGGATTCCTGTTCTTCTCTGGCCTAAAGCGCGCTTTCCCCAGACCCATCTGTTGAAGGGCCACCTTTCTCAAGTCCTCAACTAGGACTTCTACCTTCAAGCCTGAGTGTTCAGAGGCCTCTGCTAATGATCAATCTCTTTCACCTCTAAAAGACAGCCTTTGGATTTCTTTCACGACACTTTCCAGTCTGCCTTAGAACATACCTATGTCTTATGAGCTCCTGTAGGTAAAGACTAGTACAGAGTCTTGCAAATAACTTTCTTGAACATGATATGAGTGAGTTGAAAATAAGCTATATGTAGGTACTTGAAAATTCCATGTATTTTAAAATTTACCCTGGATATAACAAAATTACTAAATATAACTAAAAGAGAAAACTAAGTTGACATCAACTTGATTCCTATTACAGCTTATAATGATGGAATAATGTTTGGATGAAAGCATTGACCATTATGAATAGGCACAGAGATACTTAATAATATTGCTCAATTTCTGCCTAGAGGTAAAAAGTAGCTCTATAATTCTGATATTACCATCACTACTGGTTCTCAAAATCTAAAGACAAAAGTACGTTTTCTATTGTTTTAGTCTGCCAAAGGGGAGCTGCTGCAAAGTACCAGAAATCTGTTGGCTTTAGGGTATTTCTTTGGGGTAAAAGCTTATAGTTACAAGGTCCTAAAGATTCCAACTAAAGGTTGCTTTCTCACCAAAGTTAGTTGCCTCGTGTTGAAGCAAGATGGTCTCTGATCTCTGCAAGGGTTCAGCCTTCCCCTCTGGGCTGCTTCTCTCTCAGCTGCAGGCTGCCATAGGGCTTGTCTCTCAGGGCTTCCTCTCTCTCTTGGGATACAGCTTGTTTCTTTCCAGTTTTCTATATCAGTCTCTGCTCTCTTCCCAAGGTAAGCTGTAAGCTATCAGCTGAATGGTCCATCTCTCCCTGGGGCTTTAGCTGTTTGACCATTGACGTGGTCCAATTAAAGAAATCCCTCAAAGTACTTGTAACAGGTAATCCAATCAAGGGCCCCTCAGCTGAATCCAACATAATCAAAGGGTATCACACCCAGAGGAACAGATTAATTTACAAACATAATCTTTCTCTTTTTGGGATTCATAAATAATCTCAAACTGTCAAAGCTACCATTCAATAACTCCTTCAACAAATATTTATTGAGCACTTGTTCAAGCAAGGTATTAAATACAAAGTTGAGTCTGACAGGGTCCCTGAACTGAAGTAACTGAGATGGTACAGAAAGCACAAAGCACAATTATGCCTTAGAATCTGGTATCACCACTCTCACAGTTACCCAGAATCAAACCTCAGCCACCTTCGATTCCCTGCTCTTCCAGTACCTAAGTTATTGGGTGCCAAAAGCCAAGTTCAGGGCTCCCTTGCTCCTTGCTTACATAAACGAAATCAGACTAGGGCTTCCAGTCTTTACATGGCTGACAAGTAAAATCCCCTTTTAGCTCATGTCTCATCTTGTACTCCTTCCTCAAGAATCTTAAATTAATTCCCTCATTCAAGCAACAACTATTTATTGAATGTCTACTAAGTGTCGAAAAGTGGTGATACAGAAGCCAAAGAAGGTTAAATATGGCCCTTTACTTCATCTACAGAGTCTAAAAACATGGAATACAGTCCAAATTCTTCAGCCTAGCATCTAAGGCCCTCTGATCTTACTTAATGCAGGTTCTCAGCTGTTTCTTCTGTCAACTTGCTCCAGACACAACACATACTCTTCAGTGCTGCTGGCTATTTCCAGCAATGGGGTTTTCTTCCTATCGACCTCTCTCTCCTGGAAAGCTCTTCCTCCATAGCATCCATAAGTTCAGATCCTTTTCCTCCATCAATACTTAGCTAAAATGTTTCTTCCTTAGGCACCCCATAACAATAGGATAAGTTCCAATATCAAGAGCAAAGACTCATAAGGCTAGTCATCAATAATAAGAGCCCATCAGTGGATCATCCTCCTTTGCCAGACACTGCCCCTGCACTTGGGGGACTGTTGCTACTCCCTTGGAGAATATGGCAGAGCTCTACAGGATGGGAATCCAGTATTCTCTCATTTATTGAGTGGTTCTCCACCCACTGTGACCATGCCCCATGAGCATTTGAATGATTTTATACACCTTTTATGTATGTTCAGGTGAACTTCCTCCCATGCACCTCCCCATCCCTGACACCCCCCACCAACGATCCTCTCCCACCCCAGTTGTAACCCTTCTGTGATCCAAAGCTTCTTTAAAGATGAAGCCAATACAGTAGCCAAATACAATTAATAGGAAAATAAAATAATAATGATGTTTAAATGTAAGAGATAAAATACATGAAAACTTAAAAAAAAAACTAAAAATAAAAAAAATTAAAGGATTGAGTTATTCAAAAAATGAGAAAAAAATTAAAAAAAAAACACTTTTTTTTGACATTTTGCCTTTTATCACTCCAATATCTGGTGTCCAGTCTGTACCATGGCACCTTCCCCCTCTCACTCCCCAGTGTCTCACTATTTTTCATTTAATTTTCAAAGAAGTTTTAGGTCACAGCAAAGTCACACACAAAATACAAGACACTCTCATATACCCAACCTCCTCCCCCTTTCCTCACCCCATATTAAAATCTTTTTGTATGTGGATGGTAGCATTGTTATAACTGATATACAGATAGTGAAACATAACTACTAAACACTGTCAATGGTTTACAGTATGGTTTACATTTTAGATCATACCATGATCTAAATTTTGATGATATTTACCATGTCCTGTGTCCATCACTGTAAGGTAATGAAAAACATTTCCACTGACCACTAAATACCTCCTGTTTGATCTATTCTGTTCCTCCCTCCCCACCCCCACCCCACCCCCGGGGCCCAGGACGACCCCCTGGCTTGACTCATTGGATGACAAGATTCATAGTTACATACACAGTGGTTTGACCTCCACTATTAGGAACCACCCTTGCTCTTAAGAGACGCCCACCTGTCTATTTCTGAGCAAATCGGTCCTCCCAAAGATTGGAGTCTATCTCCTTCCCTCTCGTTGCCTCCTGAGAGCCTCCTTGTTGCTCAAATGTGGCCTCTCTCTAAGCCAAACTCAGCATATGAATGCATTACCTTCCTCCCAGTGTGGGACATGACTCCCGGGGATGAGCCTCCCTGGCAACAAGGGATTACTAGCAAGTGCCAATGGGCAATACGACTGGAAAAAGACCTCAAAAAAAGGGGGCGGGGAAAGGTAAAGGCAAATGAGTTCATATGGCTAAGAGACTTCAAAGTGAGTTGGGAGGTCATTCCAGAGGTAACGCTTATGCACATTTCAATAGGACCTCATAGGCTTCCAATGTGGATATAACCCCAAACAGAGGGGCTCCTGAGGGCTCTGGAGACACCCAGGTCCTATATCAGGGCAGACAGCCCCAGAGTTTTGTGCCTTATTAGTGGGCCCTACTTTGGAATTCTTGCTCCTGAGAGTGACAGAGTTGGACCCAAATATGCCTTCCCTGCACATGGTCCATCTGTCCCTTCTATTCAAACCTATATGTGGTGCTGGAGTTTGTAGGTATACTTTCAGAGACCAGAGTCTTTGGGCTATCCATGTGCCAGCTGGGCCCAGAATCTCAGTGGAACTGCAACTCCTACTCTATAGCTCAATGGACTCACCCTGGACACCTGGTGGGGAGATGATGATGGACAATGGCCATCCCAGGGAATGGAGAGAGTCTGCAGCTGCAGGCAGGATAATCCCATCCATCTTATCCATGGGATATAAGCCCCCTCTCACTTAGAGGTGGAGTGGACATCACCATCTCAGACTCCTCAGGATTGGGGGAAGAGCTGTGGACTGGAGTGGACTTGCTGGTATTCTGTTATAGACATACTGTGATTCACACAA
Source organism: Cabassous unicinctus (assembly GCA_029593785.1). NCBI lineage: Eukaryota > Metazoa > Chordata > Mammalia > Cingulata > Chlamyphoridae > Cabassous > Cabassous unicinctus. The sequence goes on along the minus strand of JAQZBX010000474.1, from coordinate 1,418 downwards.
TGGAGGTAATTGCAGCATTGATGTGGAGCCAGTGGCCACCGGATGCTTTGGGGGCAGGGAGAGGGAAAAGCAGTTGTAATACAGGGGCTTTTTCGGGACTTGGGAATTATCCTGGGTGGCATTGCAAGGACAGATATAGGCCATTTTATATCATCATATAACATGCAGAACTGTGTGGGAGAGAGTGTGGTCTACAGTGTGAACTATGGTCCATGCTTAGTGGCAAGGCCCCAAGATGTGTATATCCATTGTAGGTGATGTGCCACTCTAGTGAAGGATGTTTATGTGGGAGGTTGTGGGAGGGGTGGGAGGTGGGGGATATGGGAATCCCTACAATTTTTGTGTAACATTTGTGTAATCTAAGTATCTTTTAAAAAATAAAAATAAAATTATTTAAATAAATAAAAAAATAAAATAAAATAAAATAAAATGTTTCTTTCAACCCATCCCACACTTTTCCTGAAAGGAAGGAATGACCAAATGAATTTGAGCAATTTAACCTTCATAGGCCTTGCTCCACAATATCACCTTTCATTTTTTCTCTAAGTAACGTTCAGAAAGATGAAAACAAACTCCCTTATAGAATCCAGAATTTACCGGTTTGGGCAATAGGAGAAGTTGCCTCTAATGGCAATGGCTCCAGTTAAAAAAATTAGCCTTCTAAGTAGTTTGTGGGAAATTAATGAATCTTGAGATTTGGAAGGGTCTCTTGATTACATTTAGTTCAAACTGCTCATTTTACAGTTGAGGAAACTGAGGACCAAAGAAATTACATGAACTCCCCAAGATGACAAAGCGAAGTGGCAGAGTGGAGGCCCATCTAGGCTTAGTGTTATATCACTTTGATATATCTGAATCACAGCTGAGCTTAAACTGAAAGGAAACTGTCTTACTTGCTTAAGGTATTTATTTTCCACCATAGTAAGACTGAGCTAATAATAATTTTTTTTTAATAAAGGCTTGCTTTTTCTTAAAAATGAATGGGAGCCCATGCTTTAGTTCAGTTTTTTAAAAAATCCTAAAACCCTAACCTGAAGCCATTGAGTTCCCTTAGAACAGAATTGTGCCTTTTAAGTCTATTTAAATTCCTGAAGAGAATCTGAACATTATGGGTCTGCAAGTTAATCATCAAAATTAAAAACAACAAATTTTTTTTAAAAAAAGGAAGCGGATGTGGCTCAAGTGATTGAGCTTCCACCTACCACATGGGAGGTCCCGGGTTCAGTTCCCAATGCCTCCTAAAGAAGACGAGCAAGACAGTGAGCTGATGCGACAGGCTGGTGTGGCGAGCTGACGCAACAAGATGATGCAACAAGAGACACATGGAGGAAAACATAATGAGAGACACAACAAAGCAGGGAATGGAGGTGGCTCAAGTGATAGGCACCTCCCTCCCACATGGGAGGTCCAGGTTCCGT